>GL379792.1:974756-988698 GCA_000143925.2 Caenorhabditis brenneri
CAGAGAGAAAATGTGATCATCGAGACTACGAGACTGAAAAGAGGACCATTGGACGAGGAGGAAGAGGCCTAGAATTGGCATCCACAACTGCCGCAGGCCTTCAAATGCCTCTTTGAACCGAATGATGAAAGCCCGCCCCCTTTACCACAAAATCCCGAAGACTAGATTTTAATCGATACGATTTATTAAACAAGATCGATGGGGGTTTTACGAAAACCAGAAAAGGTTACACGTATTTTACAAGAATAGCATGTGGCCAAAACTCTGGCTACATACCATAAAAACAAGAGAAATAATTAAACACTGGTGGAGTTTCCACTGGATGAGCAGGATGGAAGCTCGACTTCCCCATCATCTTTCATCTCGACCATTTCCTCTTCCTCCTCCTCAGATTCCATATCACGATGAAGCTCCAACTCGGTTCTGAGATCGTCGATCTCCTGGTTTCTCTCTATAACCGCCTGCTTGTAGCGGGCCGTAATCTCGCGTTGATTCTCGTATTTCTTTTTGTAGTACTCGTATTGCTCCTGACGATCACAGGCAAATTCTTTCAGATCCTCGTACTTCTCGCTCCAGGAAGTTTCAATTCCATCCTTCCATTGCTCGAATGGTAGAGTGACGGAGACTTCTTTGACTTTTTGAAGTTCCGCGATGAGCTTCTTGTTGATTTCCAAGACCTCCTTCAACTTCTCATCCGGTTCCTCTGGATTCCGAGTGCTGAACATCACTTTCAAGGTTCGCTTCTGAGCACGCTCCATTTCAAGAGCTCTTTCGAGTTCGCGGATTCTCATCATATAATTTTGACACTCGCAATCGTGATTGATCCTTTCTTTGTATTGCTCTTGGAGCACTTGGTTCACCTTCCGGATCTGACGAATGCATCCAATGCAGACGGATTGAGCAGACGTGGATGGTGGATTGTAGCGTTGCATGATCGAGTTGAGTGCAAAGAGTTACTGAAAATAGAATTGGGTGAGAAGGAGACAGAGTGTGTGAGGGGAGAGAGAGACGAGAAGAATAAAACCGAATAACGGATAAGAATCTTCCCAGACATTACGGATTACCTACGATGAAATAGCATCTGCTCCCTAATTATCTATCGAGGGATGTCTAATCCACCTGAGCGATCGATCTTACATAATCCGTGTACTAAAAGCACATAGCTTAATGTAAGGCTTATGGAATAACAGAAAATCAAAGCTAGTTAGAAAATGTGCATTTTGACGTTACGGTGTAAGTTACGGTGTTTACGTAATAAGCCTTTTATATTACGAAAACTAAATTGATAGAAAAATATAATCTCCCGCAAAGCAAAGCAAAACTCTATTTAAAACACAGAAACGCTTGATGGATTTCATGTATGACAGAGAAAAAGAGAGGGAGAGAGAGAGACTGAAAGTGTATTCATAAACCTCGAAGAAAGAAAAGAAAGCAAACCCATTTGGTTTGGCGTGTGAAGAAAAGAATCGATGGCAGGCAGCATAGGAGCCCATTCTCTCGGTCAGAAGACAGCAGGAGATGTCACCTGTTTAGATGAGTAGAGTGCACCCCATCGAATGACGTGTATGACGTTTTTTATGAACGTAGCAGTACCACTATAGGGAGGGAGTCGTTATGCCACGCCTACTTGACCACTACAAGATAGCAATCTGAGGACCGCCTCTTCGATGAATGCTTATGGAAAAACAATTGATTTAGGTAGTTTCTGAGAAGTTATCAGATGTGTTTATCACTGTATGCGATGTTATCAAAATGCGAAAAATGATTGAATCGATCTGTGAAAATCTGAAAAAAAAAACGAAGAAAATAAATACGAATGTTCTGAAATGTTTGCTGCACTGACGCTGTTTTTTGTAAAGAAATTTTGTGAAGGAATACATGCTCACTTCTTCAAACCCATGAATCCATTCATTGGATATCCAAGTGATTTCCCAAAAGAAATACATGGAATTCCCGGGCAATCATCGCACCAGATGTTCCTGTTCATTCACACTTCATTCAATTATATTCCACCATGCTGGTAAAACGTTCTGCACAATGAAAATACTTTTTACACCTCTTCATCCTGACCTCGAAGACTATCAAAGACACCTCTTTTTTTTGACGATTCATTTTCGCGGAAAGTGCGCGCTAGCGAGGAGAGAGGCGCGGGGCGCGAAGACAGAATTTTTGAAAGGAGGGCGCGAGCCAAAGTTTTTTGTTTTCTTTTGCTTTAATTCCCTTTCCTCTTTGATATTCGTTACTTTGTTATTTTCTATTGTTTCATGCGGGCTGCTATTTATTACCATTTTGCTACCAGATTATGTCACTTCGCAAAGTGTTTTGTTTCGATTTCTTTGGTTTTTCGAGGATGCATAATTTGGTTTTGTTTTCAGAAGCATGACCGTCGCTGTTCTCGATCGTGCCGTCGATTCGAACGTTGAAATGGCGAAGACGGAGACCACCGCCACCAGCACTCGTTTAACAGTCCGATTCACGGAGCTCAACGAAAACGCGCGAATGCCAACATACGGATCAGCGTCAGCGGCTGGTGCTGACTTGCACAGTGCGGAGGACGTTGTTGTTCCGGCAAAAGGCAAGCTCTGTGTCTCGACAGGAATCCAGATCGAACTTCCTGTCGGATACTACGGAAGAGTGGCTCCTCGATCTGGACTCGCTGCCAAACACTTCATCGATGTCGGAGCCGGCGTCATTGACAGCGACTACCGTGGCGAAGTCAAGGTTCTCCTCTTCAACTTCAACGATACTGATTTCGAAGTGAAGAAAGGCGATCGTATTGCACAATTGATCTGCGAACAAATCGGAATGGGAACATTCGAAGAAGTTGAGAGCCTCGAGTCAACTGAGCGTGGCGCTGGCGGATTCGGATCGACGGGACAGTCCACCATGACGAGCGAAACAGAAGTGAAGGCTGCTGATGATGACGAAAAGCGAATTCCGGTTCGCTTCACTCTCCTCAACAAAGACGCCGAGGCTCTGAGATATGCTTCTCGCCAGGCAGCCGGTGCGGATTTCTATAGCACTGAAGAAGTTGTGATACCAGCTCACGGAAAGTTTTGCGTCTCGACTGGAGTGCAAGTGGAATTGCCTTTTGGATACTACGGCCGAGTTGCTCCACGATCCGGTCTTGCTGCCAAGCAATTCATCGATGTCGGAGCCGGCGTCATCGACAGCGACTACCGTGGCGAAGTCAAGGTTCTTCTCTTCAACTTCAACGACACTGATTTCGAGGTGAAGAAAGGCGATCGTGTTGCCCAGATGATTTGCGAGAAAATCGGTCATTGTGTCTACGTGCCAGCAAGTGAATTGGAGAACACGGATCGGGGCGCCGGCGGCTTCGGATCTACCGGAGAGTGAGTTTCAACTAATCGATAATCATCAATAAATGCTGTTTTCTTTCAGAAATATCATGGAGAAGGAGGAGCCACTCGTCAAGAAGTCAAAAATCGAACAAGCTGAAGCTCGTCCAAAGTCAGTCACTATTCAATTCACAAAGAAGAACGAGAATGCTGAGAAGCCAACGTACGGATCGGATCTTGCTGCGGGAGCAGATCTGTACAGTTGCGAAACTGCTACCGTTCCGGCTAAAGGAAAGTGGCTAGTTTCGACCGGAATTCACATGAAATTGCCATACGGATACTACGGAAGAGTCGCACCTCGATCAGGCCTCGCCGCCAAACACTTCATCGATGTTGGAGCCGGCGTCATTGACAGTGACTACCGTGGAGAGGTCAAAGTTCTTCTCTTCAACTTCGGCGACGCCGATTTCGAGGTGAAAAACTCAATCTTTTCTTCTTCACAGTTTCTTGTTTCAGGTCAAAAAAGGAGATCGAATCGCACAGCTCATCTTGGAGCAGATCGCGCACTGCCGATACGAACAAGTGGATTCGCTGGAGGACACTGAACGCGGAGCTGGTGGATTCGGATCTACTGGAAAATAATCTCACAAAGCACTAACTGGTAACTAAAAGTTACAATAACGCTGTACTATATTCGGTCTCGTCTATTCTTTCATGTTGTAAATGAATATCGATTGATTGATAGCTTATCAATTGTTCATACTAATTTCGACAACACAATCGCGAATGTCAGAAAGATCAAAAGGATCGGGGATAATGTACTCGTTGGGATCCCGTTTTGCACCGGCTTCGAATAGTTGAGCATTGCTAGCGACAACATCATTGAATGGGAACACGTTGAGAGCACTACAATTATGATAAGAATAATTGATTGCTTTCTGATAAGATAGAGAAACATACGTGCTCTTTCCTTGATATCCGAGAATTGCGATTTCACTTGGGTCGGCGATTGACTTTCTAGTTTTCACAAATCCGATTTCTTCTTGTTTCTCTATGAAGCCACACTAAACTCTTCGTTGTTTTTTCATCAGCTATTGCTTCGTACTCACCGCCAATAGCCAATGCGCCGAGTGTCCTTTCACATAAACTGGCTGATAGTTCGGTCCACAATCGTATGCAACCAGAATATGTTTCCCATCACAAATCGCTTGAAAGAACTCTTTCGCATTCGGCATTTCTCTCACTTTTGAACTGTTCGGAAGGAATTCGTTGGTGATGGCGGCAAGATAGCCAGCTGTTTACAAATAAATAACTCGATTCGATCAGATGATCGACACTAACCAGAATACATTTCCCCTTGTTTCGAATAACCCATAGTTTTGGCTTTTTCAAGAATCTCTTCCGCTTTAACCTTTACTCCAAAATGTTCCAAACACATGGACACAGCTACCATTCCACATCTGAATTACTTCTTTTTTATTCAGCTCTGTTTACAAATTCTTACGTCGGCCCTTTTTGCTGTTGTGGTGTTATTTTACTTGTGTTCAGGCACACTCTTCCACCAAATTCCCCCGTAAAATTGGTTAAGCGTGTCTGAGTGATCAGCGGAAGAGAATCGAAATCGAAAGTTGCGTCGTCCATCTTGAATTAAATGATAAAAGTTGGAGGGAACTATGCATCACTATGTTTCTTTACACTAACTCCCGAGGGCACCCCCTGCTGCTATGAAATGGACGAGAGAATGCTAGGCCAACTAGCAGCGTATGATGTGACGAAATATTGTTGTTACTGAGTAGCATTTGAAAAAGAAGAGTATAATTCAATAAATTTACTAAAACAAAGATGATGAACAAGCACTGGGGTTATCAGATGAATTTCTGGATTTCGTCGTAGATGGCAAGCACGAGAGCACCTCCAGTACCACGGAAAACGTTTGAAAGAGCTCCCTTGAACATGGCAGACATTCCTTCGTTCTTGATGATCTTGACGGCACAATCCAAAGTGTTCTTGTAGAGAACATCCTTGCGACCGGACTGCATCATCATACGACGACGAACAGTGTCCCATGGATAGGAAAGGATTCCAGATCCGACAGTGACGACCTGAGCAATAGCCCAAGCAGCGAAGAAGTTGAGCTTCTTGCCATCAGAAGTGAAGACCATCTTGGCGGTGTCGAACATTCCAAAGTAAGCAGCACGGTAGATGATGATACCTTGGACGGAAACGAAGAACCCTCTGAACATAAACACTTCAAAATCAGTATAAAATAATTTATGCATACCTGTAGAGACCAATTGGACCATCAGACTTGGCAATCTTCACGAGACAATCAGCAAGACCCTTGAACTCTCGTTCATTTCCCTTTCCAACATCAGCAGCCAAACGGGTACGAGCAAAGTCCAATGGATAGACGAAGCAGAGGGAAGTGGCTCCAGCAGCTCCTCCGGAAGCGAGATTTCCAGCAAAGAACTTCCAGAAGTCCTTCTTCTTGTCCAATCCTTTTTGGAACATGTTCTTGTAGGTGTCCTTGAAGGCGAAATTCAACGCTTGAGTCGGGAAGTACCGGATGACATTCGCCAAGTTACCTCTCCAGAGAGCGGCATATCCTTGCTCTTTTGGCACACGAACAAGTACGTCGACGATTCCTTTGTAACGTTTATCGGCGGTGATTGTTTGGGAAGCATCCTGAACTTGCAGAAGAAGTTTGACACGTTCAATTGGAGCAACGGCGGTTTTGGAGACGGCGGCAGCAGTTCCTCCGGAAGCGAGATCGATCAAGAACTTGCGGGTATCGAAACCTTTCTTCTCGCCTTTTTTCTTATCAGTTGGCTTCGAATCTCCTTCTGGAAATTAGATTATTAGAAAGAAACTCATCAGAAAGCCAGTGAACAAACCTCCCGACATGCTTGCAGAAGTGCCGTTGGATATTCGAGCGGTTAAAAACCGGAACTGATTTCCGGACTGCCGATTCGAAGATCATCGTGTGTGCCACGTGGCGAACAAGATGATCTGGCACAGGGGTCACGCGAAAATAAGATTCACGTGAGAAAAAAAAGCCTTTTTTTTTTAATTTTAAAGCAATGGCGTGGCAACGAGAGGCGCAGGTCTCGCCACGCTCAAAACTTCACTGTATACTGTAGACATTTTTGAAAAATAAATCATTTTGTTCATTTTCGAACAAAAAAAACAGAAAAGAACGCAGAAAACTTAAAATCAGTTTTATTTATCTTCAGTTTTTCCATAGTCCAATTTAGCCTTATAAACATCCTCTCCTTTCAATTCTTTAAGATCCTTTGAAATCGTAAAGTGGCACATTTCTTTTCCAATTTCGCACTTTGGTTCAATGTTGAGTCTAACTTCTTCCTCCGTTTTGTATTCAGTGCAATCATGATACAATATCATATACACTTCATAACCCTGCAAATCAAAATAAATAACAAATAGTGCTAAGAAATAAAATACCTCCGACCAATACTCATCTCCATCTTGATGGCCGTACATTGTAAAGTACGTTTCAGTAGGTCGAGCGGAGCCTATCTTTTGGTCTGTGATCTGATCATCCCCACTACTCCATGAGTCTTTCTCGAAGAATTGCACATTGTAGTTGAACTTGGCTCTCTGACGATAGCTGCAGGTGAATACGACGTCGAAGACGAACTGATCCACGGCGAACACAACGAAGACGTTGATAAGGAAGATAAGAGCGATGAGTCCACGCATTTCGGCAGGGAATGATTGGGAAAAAAGAGGATTGTTCTAATTCCACGAGGGATAGTTGGGAATTAAAGTGGATCACGTGAGAATTGATTGAAATTTTTATTTTTAAAAGAAAAATCACAAGTAAATCAAATTCGCATAGTTCGGAATCTCTCCTTCTATATCCGTAATATCCCTGGAAATTTTGAAGTGACAAATTCCTTTTCCTATTTCACAATGCGGATAAATGTACATGTAAATTCTGACTTCCTTGTGATCCTTTGTGCAGTTATGGGTCAACTTCATTCTCACATCGTATCCCTGGAAATCAGAATATTCTAGAATCAAATTGTATAGAGAACCTCAGAAGTCAGTTCATCTCCATTTTGAAGTCCAACCAAAAACATATTAAAATCTCCAGGTAAAGCCACCCCCGTCCTTTCTTTGGTGATACTGTCATCTCCATTGAATCTGAATTTTCATTTTTTGGGTTCTGGAAAACAAATAGACATACATCCACCAATCCGATTCGATGAATTCGATTTTGTATTGATAATTTTGTGGGTGACGGCAGGTAAAGGTTACATTGAACACGAATTGATCCTCGGATGCAGATGAGTAGGGGATGTTGAGGAGGAGAAGAAGAAGAGCAATTGGTAGAAACATTTTGAGATAAGAAAATGGAATAAAAAGTTATTTTTCGACGGTAAAGGTGGCCACGTTTTGTTTGACGAACACGCGCCTCCGGCGCTTCGGCATGTCGTTTTGTCATGGGACTGCTGGTCCCAAAATTACGATACTGACTTGTGCATCCAAAAAATAATTTTCAAATTTTTATTTTTGAAAAAAAAATAGTTCATAAATTTTATACACAGTTGAGAGTACCATAGAAATCAGAATAGAAACCACATAATGGGATATGCAAATGCGCTTTACTGCGAAAAAAATTCTTTTTTTTTTGCCTGAATTCAAAATTTGATACAGCAAAGCGCATTCGCATATCTCACTATTGGCTACCATGTGAGGAACAAAAGTAAAAAAAAGAAAAAAGTGAAAAATTCAAAATTACAACCCGTAAAAACCGACGAATAAAACTATTGAAATGAGGAGTAGTGGTGATGAAAACCTCGCGGAATCCTCCACTTGAATTGCTCGAAGTTCTGAAATTATTTTATTTTTTATTTTTAGACAAGCCGAAAATCCCCCCGTTCCCCCTGAATATCTAGTGTAGTTGACCAACTTTCCCACGGTTACTCTCTGAGATTCGGGTGAAGGGATTAATGAATTCTAACTGATTTCTGCTTTTTTGATTCCCAATAATAGAAAAAAAACCACAGAGAAAAAGGTGACGTTTTTTCATGCCTGAATGTGTGGTCGGAGCATTTCGAGATTCGTGTCGCCGTGCTTGTGAATAGAATTCCAGTTCTGGAGGCGATGAGGGAACGTCTTCTTGGGATCCTGGAATAGAAAAACATGAGAGGACAACATGCGAAGTTTCAGAAGCCGTTAGTTAGGATTTTCCAAAAATTTGGATCTCGAAGACAGAAAACAGGCAAAAGTGAATATAAAAAGGTGCAAAAAACAAAGAAAAGCAACCATCATCATCTTGATTCTCATCCATTTCCTCTTCCAATTCTTCATCGACTTCATCATCTTCTGAATATCCAGGTGGCATCATTCCAGACCCTGAAAAGGTGAAAGTGCAAGAAAAGAGCAAGCAAAGAAAATGAAAATGCATTCCACGTGGAAAAAAGAAGAAAGCAGAAAGTGACTACAAACTACAGAAACTCATAAACGGCTCACCTTCAGGAATCAAGTTGGATTGTGTGAAATGATTATGGGAGATTTCTGGAATTTTTTCTTTTGGCGAGATTTCTAAACTAGGAGAGGAGACTAACGCTGAAGAGTGACTTGTGAGTGATGAATTCCATTGTCATTCTTGGCAACGCATCGATAAACTCCGAAATGTGACTGCTGGACATTTCGGATTTCCAGAATATGAACACTGTGGTATTGTCCAGAGACGGTGTGGGTCTGGAAGAGGTTTAGGGAATGTTACTCAGGTGCTATAGGGTGATCTTGTGCTATGAGCCAATTTTCCGGTAGATACTCAACTGCTATGGGTGTGATCAACTGCTATATTTGGCTCTTCTGCTATGGATCAACTGCTATTTCCGCCACTTTTAATGTCTCAACTGCTATGGATATAGCACTTGATCCATAGCAGAAGATTCAAAAATGGCAGTTGAGACACTAGCAGTTACAACAAAGTAGTTTATCATCCTCATAAAAGTTGAGATATAGCAGTAGATTTCATAGAAGTTGATTATTTGCTCAATTTTCCGAAATTTGGCTCTTTTGCTATAGGATCAATTGCTATTTTCGCCATGTCTCTTGTGCTATAAGATTGAATATCAATGTTAGCATGTATCAAATAGTGCCAAGGAAATGAGAAAAGCAGCACTTCCCACATAGCACTTGATCACCCTCATAGCACCTGAGCAATAGCACAAGAGTCTTATAGCACTTGAGTATCAACCGAATTTATGTGCTCTGACACTCTAGCCAAAGCTCAGCAGTTTAAATTTGTATGGCCACAAATCTGAAATTTCAGACGCGTAGAACCCATCAAAATCTTCATTTTGAAATAATTTTGAGCCCATCATTCCGATTTTTGAAACGGACCCCGCGCCAGCCACAAACGCTCTTCAAATGTACACCATTCTCTCCCTATCTGGGTTTGCATCGCGTGGTATAGCGGCTTGCGCAGTTGCTTCAGAAATATCGGGTGCGGGTTCAATTCCTACTGGTGCCAATTCGTTTTTTTGTTTCTTTTTTCTTATCCTAAAACTCACCATCGCCACATTATTACTCTCATAAATCGGCTCCCCATCCTTCTCCCATCCCATTTCTGGCCTCGGCCATGCTTCCGTAGTGCAAACCATCCTAGCCATCGATCCAACACTTGCTTGAACAACCTCTGACTGGGCTTGAACCAATGGAGAAACTAAAAGATGCTGTTATAATAGAGTTCAGTTTCCTTTTCTATCTTCTCTTTTCAATTTGAATTTCATGAATAAAATTTGTTCACGACAAACAAGCTCTTCGCAAGTTTCTCCTACTCCTTTTGGGGGATAAAATGATGATGGGGCTCGTTTTAAAATTGGAAAAAAAGGAGAAAAAGAGATCTTTTAAAATAGAAAAGAGGGTGAGAAGGAAACAAAAAATAAACAAGTTGTTACGAAAGAAATAGGGGAAATAAGTGAAAAGAAGCGGTGAGTATTTCTGAATGAGTCAGTTTAGGGAATTTTGAAATATCAGGGAACATCGATTTCTTCATTTCTGTACGATTCTCATCAAAGAGCTGGAAATCAATTTTCGATAAATAAAAATTTTCAGATTGTTCTGGAAGCCTAGGTCCAATAAAAATGAGTCGAAAAATCATGGGGACTGAAATGTTAACCGGAAACCCCCTGGCGCTCAAGGAGAGACCGGTTCACAGCGAAGGTATCAGCGATAGGCCAACGATAGGTGTAACGAGGTATATTGGAGATTATTCGTCGAATCAACAGAACAAAAAAAACTATGAAAATATCATATTCATATTTTTGGATGAGTTTTTCTAGGCAGGCTCATCTTGAGGGTCAACGCCGCCCCTCCAAGATTAAGCCAAAAAATCAACGTTAAAAACTTCTAGACCCCGCCTAAAACTCACATGTAACCAGCAACTTGACAGTCCACGACTCATCTGGCGGGATACCATTACTGGCGACACACACATATTCACTCATATGTTTTCTGGACACTTTGGTGAGATGAAGTACTGGTCCATGGAACACGCTGGCTGAAAATTTCAAGTATTTCTGTAACCAGCCATTTAGTTTTCTCTGTTGTTAGCCTTCTTTTGATTCAAAAATTCAGTTTCCCAAGCCTAATGATAATCCGTGACAAACAAGCATCCCTCTCCCTTAAGCTCCTCGGTTACATTAACTAAATTATTATGAGCATTCCCTCTTTCCAACATCTAATTACTTCATAGTTATTCTGACTTCTTCATCTTCTTCTCCTCGCATGAGCTCTCTTTTCCCAATACCATATGCTCCAATCCCATTAGACTCTCGACATTTATCCACTCAATTAGCACTCTCGACACACAAATGTTCGCGCATTTTGATTCAGCTGTTATTATTATCGTTGGGTAATGTTTGCTTTTACAAGAGGGTGATCGTGGGAAAGTGAGGAATCTAACTGTATGAGAAGGGAAGTCAAGCGGTTATTCAGGAACAAAAATTGCGCTTTACTTCAGTTTTTGGATACTGCCCCGAACCAGAACAGGCCGAATCAGAACCAAAGTTTGGGACTTTGCGATAGCTTTGATTCTGGAAAACTAGGGGATATAAAAATATGAAATTGTAGAGAAAAAACTTTTTTTAGTGCTAAGAGCTGCAGTTTTTGAGATTTTTCGTTCCGATTTTCTAGAACAACCCTATATGAAAATTATATCAATCGATAGAGAAATTTTTTCTCTGCAGTTTCATAGATTTACATCGCCTGGTTTTCCAGAATCAAAGCTCTCGCAAGATCACAATTATTCGATTCGGCTCAGCCTCCCTGGTTCAAACCCCCACTTGTATCATTTTCATTTCCCCTCAATTAGCCATATTGCGCAATGAACCCTAAACAGGTAGTCCCTATTGTTCCGCTTTCCCACAAAACCAGCTGTCCTTTTTCTCCCTTTAGACTGTCTCCAGATGCTTTTTCTGGACATCAAAAGCGGAAATATTGTTGCTCTTTTCTTCCCCTTTCGGCACTTATAATTGTTCTCTCCAGAAGAAGAAGCTAATTACTCCAGTGGAGGACGAGAAGACTAATCAAGAAGAGAGACCAATTCGGAAATAGTATTCGGGTAGACAAAGATTTGATTATGTGCAAATGAGAGAGTGAGAGCAAAAGTTTGTAGAGAAAGTACGTTTTGCTCTTCTATTGAAGCCTCTCTCTCTCTCTCAAAATTTATAAAGTTTGTCTGGGTGAGAAACCTCCCTCCCGTCTCTTCCAGATATCAAATAACCCGCTCTCTCCCAAAAGGACACGACACGAACCTCCGAATCCCGTGGCACCGTTGTATCGGATTATTTGACGATCCTGACGTCTCCAGATGACTGTGGGAGTCGGATTTCCGTCTGCTTTGCATGTCAGACTCACGTTGTTCCCCTCACGAACTTCAACGGCGGCCGGTGTACTGCGTGAGACGATTGGTGGCACTGCAAAAGAATCAGAAGATGAAAAAATGAAGGATAGCGGTTGGGAATTTGCTCAAACTGGTCAGAATCAATTGGGATTGGCTATTCTTGACCTAGGTTTGAATTGGAAAAGAAAAATGGCTTGAAATGAGTCTAAGAACTTGCTCAAAATATTGGAAAGTTGGTCTGAAACTGGCTGGAAATCGGCCACAATTATGACTGAAGCTTATCAAATTTAGATGATTCTGAAATTCTGCCCGAGGCGCGGCTGGGTAATCATACAGGTAAACAGTTAAATTAGGTTTCCTAAAAGTCTTTAAACCCCCCGGTTTGAGTTTGCATTGTTTCGAAATTGTGTGTACTTACACTTTTTGTTTTATTTCTTCAAAAAGTATCAAATTTCAGTTGTTTTACCTAGATTCTGCTCCCTATTCTACACCAAGGTTCAAAATTCTTCACCACCTGAATTCTGGAGACAAAATTTCGGGAAACAAAACTTCAAAAGTCCCATTACCTATTGTTTTCTTTTCATGTAATTCGAATCCCCTTAAAACTTGGCACCACACAACAACCTAATTATCTAATAAGGTGTTCCGTTTCCCTATTGTGTTCTTCTGAATGCTTGTCACCCTCCCACTCTCTCTCTTTAATTACCCTTTTCTGACTTCCGTTTATTTCCTTTTTCAATCTTTGAGGGAAACATAATTAAAAGGTGAGCGGAACACATTGTTGAGCTCTTTTGGTACTAAACGGTGCGGTGATTTAGAGTCAAAATGGGTTAAAGAAAAAAGAAATAGAGATTTGACCCCCTTCACAGGTGATTCGCTGCCGGTAGAAAATACGTTAAATAAGTACTGCGCGCGATGCGTATCATACGCAAATTGTGACTAAAGCACCTGCAAATGATAAATGATATGCATATCGCGATCAAAAAATGTATCATTTACCTATCGCGAACGCTTAAAAATATCATTCACCTATCGCGAAAGTTGATTTCGCGATTTGTGAATTCTCAAGTATAGCGTTCGCGATAGGTGAATGATACATTCTTTGATCGCGATGTGCATATCATTTATCATTTGCAGGTGCTTTAGTCACAATTTGCGTATGATACGCATCGCGCGCAGTACTTAATTAACGTATTATGCCAGTCGGTACAAAAGCAAGTGCTGGCTAAACATACAATTGCTGCCGGCCACCAAGATGCGCCATTTAGACTAGCTTGTTCAATTCTTTGCAATCCCAAAACAGGTACTATTTTGGTCACTATGGGGTTTTCTGTTTGGAATTGAAGATCAATGTCGGTAGAGGGATGGACGTCGTCTCATTTCCTTGCTCATAGAACAACGATTCTAACTCTGTGAAAACAATAACTCCTGCTCCATAAATCCAAAACCAGTAGTCGTTCTTTAGTTTGATGCTGTGACTTTACGACTTCATGCCGCACCCTTCTTCAATTGAGACTTGAATGAGGCTATGAAGGTTGAGAAAACCCATGCATGTCTAAATCAACTAAAGCGAGTCAATAACATGCGCTCAGACAAGTTCTGTGTGTTTGATTCTTTAACCATTTCAAAGACATAGCGAAAAAACGCGATGTTACAAAAGTGTCTGCAATGGATCGCATACGCTCTGGTGTCTATCTTTTCCATCATGAATCATCTATCGATACCATGATCTCCTCTGCATATCGTGCCCTCGTTCCAC
>GL379792.1:996080-1016829 GCA_000143925.2 Caenorhabditis brenneri
GTTGGGGTTCGAACCCGCGTCGACTGATTCAAAAACAACAGCGTAACCGGTTGCGCCACATGTGCAACAGTCCAAACCCAGTAAGAGGGCGTTGACAATGACCCCTCTCCCACCATTATTTCTCACCATTTTCACACCGAAAGCAATTCTTCTTCCAAAAAAAAAAACGCGAGAAAACCAGGGAGGGGAAGATTCTTCTCATTTGCATACAAATCTATTTTCACACTCCTTTCCCATCCGCACTCTTTATCTCGGGTTGGGAAAGAAGAGAAGAAGCAGAAGCAGCAAACGGATTAGGATTTAGTAAGTGAAATAAAAGAAGCAAAAGGGGAAAAGTCATTTAAAGAGGAACTCGTTCTTCTCAATGAGAAACTATACGAGACGTCACCTTTCACATCGAGCTCTCCAGTGGATAGAATGATGGGCTCCGTGTTGATTTGGCATGAGTAGTTGCCTTTGTCGGATTCCTGAAATCATTGGAATGAGGGGATTCCCTCTAATAGAGTGGCACCATACAAACCTGAACATTCTTGATGGTGAGCACCCATTCATTATGAAGGTCTCCAATGCGTGGCTTCAATTCGTACTTGTCCCTCCTTCGGAACACTTTTTCATCGAACGACAGCAATCGGGGTGGTGTGTCCGCTTTGACAAATGCTACCTATATAATGGATCGGTTGACATGTTTTTCGAAAATGAGGGCTCTCTTTTTTTGGAGCCACGGATAAACTGACCATGTGACTTCCAAGATCGTTCACAATACACGTAAAGTCGACATCTTGACCCAAAAGTGCCACTGCACTTGACATCGATGGCTGCTGGATGGTGGGAGGGGCACCACGAGAACATGCTGGAATGATTAGATAAAGTTTGCTCTATTGGACTGAGAAAATTTAAATTTTATTGTTTCTACCAATAAAAACTAGATAACTGCAGGCCAGATTATTTTTGTTTTGGTCATAAAAATGTTTATCCAACCGGTTTTGTTACCTAATCGGACTATTAAACTGAATATTACTAAACCTCTAATAGAGTGGCATGTACATCAAAACAACACTACATTTTCTCATAGGTATCATTTCCTTCGTTTTCAATATTTTTGTTTTCTCTTCCAGAACAAAAAGCAAGTGAATCATTCATCATCGTTTAGCGGTCTCCGATTTTCTTGGGATGTCATCTATCCGGGAAAAAAAACAAAAAGGGCATTTCGAATCGGAAACGGACTTTGACAAAAATTCTAATCGACAGATTCTGTTGGATTTGATTTTTTTGCGTTACGAACTATACAATTTTGCTATTTTGGGGTCGTACTTTGCATAAATGATGATGTTTTTTGCAATAAACAACTTTGTGTCTGTTGGAATTTTCTAAATTTTTTTTCGTGTGATTTCGCGTGAACGTGTAAATTAGATGCAGACACGGCATTTAAGCTTACGACACTTTTCGCATTTTGCCGATTTGATCAATTTTTTAGAAGGATTTTTGCGCCGAAAGTTGGTAAAATCGTCAAAAAAACCGATTTGGGAAGAAAAAAAAACAAAATCGAAGCCCGGAGCCTACAAAAAATCGATGCTTGTCGGAAAATTGTGTTTTCGATGGAAAACTTTTATCGGCGGTTTTATCAGGCATTTCGGAGATTTTTTTATCGAAAAAATTCCCCATTTGAATAGATTTTTGAAAGCCAACAAGTTTCTTTATGCGAAGTTTGAAAATAAAATTATGATTTTTTGGGCCTAGGTTTCTCAAGAATTCAGTTTTCTATAAAGCGCGTAAATGAAAACTAACCGTCAAAAAGGTGACACAAAATAGTGGGCAACACTAAAATAGAAGAAGACGTCGGAGAAGAAGAAGTCTCCATCGTCGTCTCCAAGAAATTCAAAAAGAATGAAACACTTTTTGAAGGCGCGAAGATGTTGTCGAGAAGGATTCTCTCGACTCGTTACGAACTTATTGTTAACTAATAATATCTCCAGTATATTCCTCCCCAACAAAATTTGATTTGTCATCTTTTCCCTTGTGTGCCACCCCCATCTCTTTCCAACTCACCCTGCTTAAAAACTAACAATACTCCACAAAGAAGTGCGAATAGATACATTTATGGGAGGGAAGAAGTCGAAAAGAGGGGGGATATATGAAATGACTCGACACAAGAAGGGGCAGGTGCTCCCGATAGAGAAGCCAAAGTGGGCGGAGTCACGGGCGGTCCTTTCCGAAAAAAAAAGGGAAGACACAGATGGAGTCATTCTGGAGAAGAAGAAGAAGATGGAGGAGGAGGAGAAAAGAGGTGAAAAGAAGAAAGAAGACACTCATTTTATTCCCTGTTTTCCGGTTCGACACACTATGAAAAGGAAGATTGGGGCGAAAAAAAAATAAAATGAGAAGGACGACAAAAAGGTTTTTTTGCTTTATTCCTGTGAGCAGCTTCCTGTTTTTTTTGTGAACATATATAGTTTTGGTTTTGCTAGGATTGCATTTTTATGGAGAATAAAAAATAATAATCGCATGAAAAGAACTGGTTCTAAATCTGTCAGCTTTTGTTTTTTGTTGTTGTAAACAGAGGGATGGGGCTATATTCATTGGCAAGTTACCTAAGGTACGAAATACGCAAGTTTCCGTCAGATTTGGTGTATACAGTCAGTTTACCATAACTCAAAAAAAACAAAAATTGTTGCCATTCTTTGGGGTCGAACACAGGTTTTTCGCGTCCGATCCGTTACGGATGCACCGGAGCCGCGCACGGCCCGGATTGGTATCAAAAACGAGCCTCGTTACGGATCCGTAACCCACCCGTTTGCGAAAATGATGTCAAAAATTTTGATCAGTTGCTACCATTTCCTTTTTTTTCTGTTTTTTGGTAATCTGGTGCTTGAAAAATATAAAATTGATAAAGTAACAAACTTCTAGGAACGAAAAGAATTGGTAGAAGCACAGAGCCGTATACGGTCAGTTTGCGACTGAAAATTACGGTCCGTTTGCGAACGCTCGTTCGCAAACAGAGTTGTTTTGGATGCGTAAAGACTAGAAAAACAAACATAACGTCGTAACGGATCTACCCACGAATGACCTGTGAACTTACCTAACATGTCAGATTGGTGGCCGCGTGAGTTACCCACTGCGCCACCCGATCAAGAAGAAGCGTCTCTTGCTTTGGTCGTGATAAGCGCGGTCTCGCAAGGAAATATTGCGGTCAAGCAATGGGAATGGCTGATTTTTTGGGTTTCTGTGAGTTTTATGAAAATTCAACAACAAAAAAAAACAAAATTCTTTCCGAATTCCAACGTTTTCTCTTCGAAAACTCCACAATTTTCATCAAATTTTATTAGGATTTATCATTTACTTCGTAACTCCTTCACAGTTCCTCATTTCTTCTTCTTATCCGCCCCAAAAACATCACCAGCCACTGCAGCCAATGTCTGATAGTTCGGATCCATTGTTGCCGCTTTTTGGTTCTGCAATCCTCTATTTCACAATATTTTAGGCTCTAGGCAACTCGAAACCTTATTAACCGGCTGAATCGGTTTCCTATTCTCTCCACCTCCAACCTTCTTATCCGCTCCGAAAACATCTCCTCCAACAGCTGCCAACGTCTGATAATTTGGGTCTAGAGTTGCCGCTTTTTGGTTCTGAAACCATCAGATTTAACTGAGAAAAACTGTCTTATTCTACTTTATTAGCTGGTTGAACTGGTCTTCCTCCTCCCCCTCCAACCTTCTTATCCGCTCCAAAAACGTCTCCACCAACTGCAGCTAGAGTCTGATAATTGGGATCCTGAGTTCCTGCTCTCGCATTTCTATCTGCTGGAGCCATGGGTCTTCCAGCAGTCGGAGCAAGTCCAGGAGCCGGACCACCATCTTTCTTATCAAACACATTATTATTGAGACCGGCTAATGTCTGATAATTAGGATCATGAGTAGCTGCCTTTGCATTTTGATCTGGTGGAGCTGCTGGTCCTGCTCCTCCCACTTGAGGATTCTTTGCAAAAACATCATTATTCAATCCAGCCAATGTTTGATAATTTGGATCATGAGTTGCAGCCATTTGAGGTTTCGCCGGAGGGGCTATTGGAGCAGGATCAGCTGGGCCATTCTTCGTTCCGAAAACATTGTTGTCTAATCCAGCAAGTGTTTGGTAATTGGGATCGTGGGTGGCTGGAATTCATATTTTGAGAGTTTTCAAATTTGGAAAAATGCTTAAAAAAAGATTTGACGCCTCACGGCATCGAACTTGGGTCATGAGATTCAAAAAGAAGCGCGTTCACCACTAAGCCATGGCGCCATTCTCAACGACTGGCATGGAGGGCTTACAGATTACTCTCTCTCTTTTGATGCCCCACCCCACATACCAGCCATGGCAGGTTTCGCCGGTGCAACTGGTACCGGTGCAGGAGCCACTGGAGTCGGAGCAGCCGGACTCTTCCCATCCGTCGAATCATCTGTATTCGTCGTTTTTGTGTCTCTCGTACTGTGCTCGGATCTATCCAGCTTTTGAGCAGGTGCTTTCTTTTTCTGTGATGAAAATCAATAAAAGTTTGAATTCTTTCTAAAAAATATACCTTGGAGCACAAAGCAAGAATTGGAAGAGTGACGATGAAGAAAACGTTGAAAAACGTTGATAATATCAGCAACATTCTCTTTCTGTGAAAGAATTTGAAGGTGTTGAAAAGGAAGTGGGAGGCTTACCGAATAAAAATATCTCCAAAAAAATGGAGAAAGGGAGAAATGGAAACAAAATTATTGTAAGAAATGGGGAAAACGGCTAAATACAAAAACTATTTAGGAGCTCACGAGATTAATATTATTCGTTTTATCATTCTAAAAAACATACATAAAGAAAAATTCAAAAATCAATAATTTTGCTAAAAGGACATGAAACGAGTTACTGTTAATTAGGTAGTTCAGAAATGGATCTTCTTTCTTTTTGAATGGTAAATAGATGGTCTGGTTCCCTGTTCATCTCATAAAATAAATGAGCAATCCGATTTGGGCTCCCAAAAGAACCGCACCGACACCAAACTCGCGTGATCTGAATATTCAAAAAAAATAGAATGAGTTCTGAAATAATCAAAGCTTACTTTTGGAAGAGATAATATGTCCATGATTGAGCCTTCAACTTTTCATTCTTTATCTTCTGCTCCTTCCAAGCAAGCCATTTCGAGTGTCGTCTGAGAGGAGCTTCTAGAAGAAATTAGTTATTCAAGATCAAACCCTTCCCAGATTTTCAACTCACTCAATTTGTGAAACTCCTTCATCGCTTTCTCCACATTCTCCAGGAACAAAGCCAGATTCCCAAACCGATCACCAACCCATGCCCAATCAATATTCATTGGTTTTCTCAATGACTCAAGTGAATAGCTCAGCTTTTGAATATTCGAATCCGATAAATCGAGAAGTCGAAGGGAATCGTGTTTCTCTCCAAAGTTGAAGTACGGTTTGTGGTATATGTCCTTGGTGAACCGGATATTGGAGATGGCAATATACTTTTTTCCAATGTCTTTTAGTGAAGTTTCAGGGGAGGTCTGGAAGTCATGAAGATTTTTGAATTGAATTTTGAAAATCGAAGAAAGCTTACATCAAAAATTCTGACAACCTCTTCCACGCTCTTCTGAATTCTCTCTAAATCTTCTTTCATATTTCCCCAATCTTTCCATGCCGATTCGAGAATCACTATATGCCTCGGATGCTTCACCTCTTCTATCTTCTTAACTGCAAGATCTCCAACTTCCAAAATCGTTTTCAAATCTTCCATCTTCTGATGAATCTCCCGAATGTTATGGAGAGTTCTGAAGATGTTACCGACTTCCATCAAGTCGTCTTGAACTTGAAACTGTCTATGCTGATTTTGAACTAACAATCCTGGCTTGGAGACTTTGACAGATTCCAAAAGTTGTAATTCTTCACGAAGAGCTTTGATTTTTGCAAAAAATTCTTTGAAATTCGAATGAGGGTGAGCGTCAGAAAGGCGTTTAATTGTTTGTGGGAAGAGGTTGTACGTCTGAAAATATGGAGTTTCAAGGCATCTAAGGAAGGTAAAAACTCACCGAAAAGTTTCCAAAGTCCACCGGTACCCAAGCGTCACAAGAATCCTTATCCAACGAAATCCACTGTTTTATTTCATTCATGGACTTTGTAATCTCCTGCAGAAAACCGAGGACGCCAAATGTTTTAGGCAGGTACAGTTTGGAAAAGAGTTTAATACAGCTGGAATTCGTCATTATTGATTCAATGTTTTGGAAATCGACAGATTTGGTATCGTTCCAATGTTTAATGATTTCCTTAATTTCACTACCACTGTATTTTCGAATTTTTTCCAGACTATGAAGTATTGTCCCATCCGTATCATATTCATCCAAAACTGCAGATAAGTTCCCGAGAACTTCATAATATTGGTTCACTTTCCATTTATCATCATTCAGGAAAATATCAAAACTAGAAACATCAAGTTTTTCCTTGAACGTCAAGCATCTTTTCAAGTTCTCTAAATTGACAGCATACCAATGTAGTCGTTTCATATCAATCAAGAAATCCATAAGAACATCAAGATGGTATTGTGTTTGTGGATTTTTAATGACTACATTCATGTAATAGTTTACAGAAGTGAATTGTTTCGTGTAGCTGAGCATTTGCAGGACACTTGTTTGGAGATTCTGAAAGCAGAAAGATTATTGTAATTTCGCAGTTCTTATTTTGTGCGTTCAAACGAAACGACATCGACATCAAGAATAAAGGCTTTGTAAGGCCACGCCCGAGTTTCCCAAAAATGTCACCCTTAGTCTGTGAGTCTGCAAACACAGCAATGTTTCATGCGTGACTTTTCACAGTACCAGAGCGTGGCCTCCCTTTCAAATGGACGACACTTACTTCCAGCTTTTGATCATTGATTAGAATTTTCTCAACCCATTTGTCTTTAAGAAGGCCGTAGATTTTATGGATGTGTTGATCAATGAAAGATGCTCCAATATTATTCTCTCCACGTGGATTATGTAGTGCTCGATGCCAATTTTGAATATACAATCCATCTTGAAGAACGTCTTCAAACGGAAATTCGTTTTTCAAGTAATCCAACAGACCAGGCGTTTTCTGAGGCGCTTTTGACAAATCTTCAAAGTGTAGCTGATTCTCGTGGAGCCATTTTCCGTATTTCACTTTGATTTTTAAATCATCCCAAAGTTTACGCTGCCTGTTTTCGTTCTTCAATTCTTCATTGACTTTCTCTCGGAAATTCATTACGCCGCCAATCATCAATATACATTTTTCTATGGAATCTCCAAATCGACCATTATATTTGAATTGATAAAAATAGTATAAAGGGTTGAGAGTGATTTGTGATTCCACAAAATCCAGAGATATACTATCAGGAGTATTCTTTTCAAGAGTGGATTCTCGAATCCAGTTGAGAACTGTCGAGTTGAGGAAAGAGATTTTCGGTAGGATGTTCTCGATGGCAGCCAAATCGAATGGTTCAATATTCAATGAAATTTTCGCTAGTTCCGATTCAATCTTCTCGATCGATGCCATAAAATTATTTTCATTGAATTGAAGAAGTTTTCGAAGCGGCTTCACATCAGGCATTCCATGGACAGAAGTCAACAATTTTTCACCACTTATTTCTTTTTTGAATAATTTTGAGTTGATGAAAAGAGCATCGAGAATGTTTCCCAATTTGAGATGGTTGGATATAGTCTCATCGATGGTGAAGGAGTTCTCTGGAAATAGCATGGTTGGAGCTTATATATTATATAGGTTCAGTACACAGCGAAACGTTTTTAAAGGTGCAGGGACATTTGCGGAAAAAGTCTCGAAGGATTTGGTTATCACTGTTTCTTGTACTATATTTATATGCTTTTCATCAATTTCAATGATTTTTGGCTACAAAAATTGAGGCCTCTAGTGAAATAACAGTGAAAATCAATTAGTAGAGAAACTACGGATAAGACTTCATTCCTCGTTTAACTGGATACTGTTCCTCAAAAATAAGTTTCTAGCTCACCATTTCTTTTGACTCGTGCCTCGGAGTCAACTGTATCAGTGGTAACGAAGGGAAGAAGCAGGAGAAGTTGGAGGATGAGCATTTTGAAGATAGTGAAGAGAGAGGAGTACCGAGTTCAAGGGAAAGTTGAACACGTGGATGTTTATTTTTTATCTGCCACGTGTAACTTCGGGATGTCATCATTCTTCCAAAGTTCACGTCAGAAATTACTGAATGTTTTTTTTCACGTGGGTTAGGATTTTTCTGTAAATTGGTGGTCTAAAAGTGGATGCTTCTGTGAGTGGATTCTGAAATTTTCAGCCCTAGAGTCTGAAAATCTCAATCTGAAATCGCCACGTCAATTGTAAATAAGGGGGCGGGGTCGCAGGTTAATATTTCCCGACTCTCAAGCTCCAGTGAGGGCTGAAAATTGTAGAATCCACTCACAGAAACGTCGACCACCAATTCATAAGAAAATCCTAACCCATTTTAGAAAAACATTTCCTTGTGAAATTGTTTTTTTCACGGTCTCTCTCTCTCTCATCAACTTTGACCTAATTGTTTTTTTTTCAAATGAGCAAATAAATTATTTTGTAATTGATCATATTAACACACTAGAATTTCTACTACCTCCCAGGTTCAAATTCACTATTTTTCTCCCTTCTTCCGCCCTCTCAGCTGTCCAAATAAAAGTAAACATCTGTTGATTAGACCGTTATGGATCACTGAAACAAGAATGAATCATGAGAAATATCAGTATCAATTCCCACCGCAACACCTGTGCCAACTCAATCCCTCTATAAAAGTATCTTCCATTTTCAGTTCTCTTCACTTTCTCTCAACCGTCCCTCACAAATGTTTTCAGTGATTCTTTCAATTCTTTTGGCCACATGGATCTCTCCAGAATTCCACGTGGAAGGTGCGGTTGGCTCTGATTTGAACTGCACAACTTATAATGGTACTGCATTTGTTTACTCGAATACTGCCACAATCTGTGCCAATGTGATCAGTGATGCAGCGTGTGCAGTACTTTATCCAGCTGTTTCACCTGGAACAGTGGCTCCAGGGAATGATAATGGACGTCCGTTGACATGTTATACAACTGCTACAGCCACTCCAGCAGCTATTGTTCAGGATATGAAGACTGCTGCTATTGCGGATTGTCCAGCCACTTGTGGATATTGTTGTGAGACTTCGGCTTATGATTGTGCTAATGTTGCTTGTGAGCTTTTACTTTGTTTCAGGGGGAAGGCATAGAAAGGATGGGATGAACTCTCGAAAAATTTTTAATCAACTGTGCAACATGGGTCTCAATACGGAGAAGATTTTTCCAAAAAACTGAAAAAAAATTTGACCCCCCGAAGAATTGAACTCGCCCATAAAATTTCAAAAGCAAAAATACTAGCCACTAGGCCACAGGTTCAGTGTTTACTCCGAGCGGAGAGGGCTCACAAAATGTCGAAATTCACAGAATTTAGTCTCACAACAATTAATCCCTCATTGTACAGAGTAGGGTTGTGCGAAAAAAATTTTCGGTACAAAATTTTCAAAAACTTTATCGCCGAAAAATTTTTCGTAGAATTGGTTTCGAAAATTTTTTTTCGGAACCTGAAATTTTTATCGAGAAATTGGTAATTCGCTGGAGACCTATGAGAAAAAATTTTGAAAAATGAAACTTTCTGGCTAATTTTTATGATTTTTGAAGTTTTTTGTTGCTTTTTGTTGAAATGGTCGAGACAAGAATTAAAAAATTTCATATACGTTACAAAAATTTTTTCGATTTTTTTCGGTTTTTTTTTCTTACAAAATTTTTTCGAAAAATTTTCGAAGGTCATTTTTCGCACAACCCTTGTCTCGAACGAAGACGATTTTTTTCCCCGAAAACGTTTTTAAAATTTGAAAAAAGAATCTTTTGACCCCCGAAGAATTGAACTCGACCCCAAAATTTCAAAAGCAAAGCCGTTAGCCACTAGGCCACAGCTTCAGTTCTCAGATCCCCGTCTCGACTGCTCCACAATCACCAGTGCCCAGTGTCTCTCTGCCACGTGGCGTACCATCATCGCTGAGGACTGTCCATCTGCCTGTGGTCTCTGTGGATCCAATGGATGCGTAGATGCAGTTGTGGATTGTGCCAATGACGTCTCCATTTGTACCACTGTTGGAATGCAGGACTTTGTTAATGTAATCCTTTCCTTGCACCAATTCTGAAAAACTCTGCTAATTTCCAGACCTATTGCCAATACACCTGTGGCCGATGTGCTTCTTCCACCACCACATCATCCGGATCTTCCAGTACTTGCACCTCTTATGCTGCTGACTCAAGTACTGCTTGTGCTGATTGGGCTGCCAATGGATTCTGCACCAACACCTTCTACACTACGGCTCAGAGAATGGCTTATTGTGCAACGACTTGTAAACTTTGCTGAAAACTGAAAAAAGAAAGGGACGGACCAGAGACAATTGAGGCGATGATGACGACTTTTTCGATTGATTCTTATTTTTTGAATATCCGATTTTTCTTGTTTGACCAGCTTGAAAATGATAAATTTTGAATCGTTCGATTTTTCAAAAATATTTTTTGAATCCCGGTGCGTGGAATATTCAGAATAATCGACAAAAAAAAAAGAAAAAATCCCCTAAAATCGAATGACCATGATCACGTTTTTTTTCCAAAAAAATTATCCCGAAAAAATCCCCAAAACGTTCTTATCTCTTCACGTCATCTCAAACTCATTTCCACACCATTCTTCCCATTTTTCTCATTTAATTCATTCCCATATTTCGTCTCTTCACTATTCGATTCGATCGTGTCGATTTGGAAGTGTTGGCACTCTCTCTCTCTCCCTCTCTCTCTCTTCCATAAAAGATCCGAGAGGCACAAATCAAACTGGACAGTTCGCCACTATCGACACTATCTATGGACGTTCAAGATATCATTGGAATTGCTTTGAACTTGGCAACCGCCGGCTCCGTTGCGGCAGCTCTTTTTGTGTTGCCTGGATGTGGAGGGGTGAGTGTGGGGATTGGATAGGCTTGCCTTCTGATTGCCAAGTACTGGGCAACTTGCCTTCTATTTGGCGAGCCCTGGGCAACTTGTTTTTCGCTTGCCGAGCTTTGGGCAACTTGCCTTTTGCTTGCCGTGCATACAGCATCCTAGAATATGAGAATTTCAGAAAAAGGCAAAACCAAAAAGCGATGGCGGCGCCTCCCCGAGCGACAAAGGAGAAGGATCACAAAAAGGTGACGACAAGGAAAAGTCCGGAGCTCCCAGTGGTGCAGGAGATCCATCCGCTGCTGGAGACCCCTCGGCCGCTCCTCCACCACCACCTGCTCCAGCTGGTGGCCCTCCACCACCCGGTGGAGCAGGAGCCCCGAAGCCAGGAGGACCTGGAATGGCAGCCACCCATGATCCAAACTATCAAACATTGGCTGGAATCGGAAATGATTGTTTCGAGAAGAAAGGAGGTCCGGCTCCAGGAGGTGCTCCAGCAGCTCCAGGTGCCAAGCCTGGAATGGCTGCAACTCATGATCCGAATTATCAAACATTGGCTGGATTGGATAATAATGTGTTTGCGAAGAAGGATGGTGGAGGAGCGGCTCCTGGAGGAGGCCCAGCTGCTCCAGCTGATCAGAATGCGAAGGCAGCCACTCATGATCCAAACTATCAGACTCTAGCCGGTCTCAATAATAATGTGTTTGATAAGAAAGATGGTGGTGGAGGTGCGGCTCCCGGAGGTGACAAGAAACCCATTCAGCCAGCCGACAAGAATAAGAAAGCGGCCACTTTGGATCCCAATTATCAGACGTTGGCTGCAGTTGGAGGAGATGTTTTCGGAGCGGATAAGAAGGCTGGAGGAGGTAGTGGCGGTGGAGATAAGAAGCCAATTCAACCAGCTAACAAGGTACTCCTTGACAAGATTCCCTTTTTATTTTTTACCTGAAAATTCCAGAACCAAAAAGCGGCCACAATGGATCCAAACTACCAGACACTGGCGGCTGTTGGTGGCGATGTTTTCGGTGCTGATAAGAAGAAAAAATAGTTGAAGTTAGAGACTTCCAATGATTGTATGCTCATCAAAATCTCTATGAATTTTTTTGTATTGAAAATTGGTTTTTTGTTTTTATCACACCATAAAAAGAGATAGAATTAGGCTTAGCAATGGCTGAGAAACATGAGGAATGATAAGTTTTTGTTGAAGCGATGGTTTAGCCATCAGAATTGATCGCGCCGGCCCATTCTCTGCAAAGCTACGCCGAGCGCTCCAAACGTGTATGCCCTCCCTTCCATTGTCCTTTTAGGGTATCGTGGTGCAGTGGCTAACACTGTTGTTTTTGAATTTTTCAACGCAGGTTCGATTCCGGCGCGGACAAATCTTTTTTAACTTTTTTTCTGAATGTTTTTCTCTTTTTTCTTTTTTCCCAAAAGCTCATATTTATCTAAGTAACCAATCTGCTAGATGCGCAGGTGTCATCAGAAAGGGAATACCAATTATCCGATTAGCCGTCTCCTTCCTTTTTTCTCCCTCTCCTCTCACGTCTCCAAGCCAACCCATGAGGTCCTTCTCCTTCCTCTTCGTTATTATTATCGAATGCATGCACCTTTTTGTTACATTTTCACCTTCTGATTTCAGCAGCAAAAATGCAAAGTGTCTCAAAAGTGATGAAAGAAATCGAAGCGCACAAACAGAGAGCCGACTACTTCCAAGAGGTGTTCCGGATGCAGGAAATCAATCATCAGCGGAAAATGGAGGCAGCAGAGCAGAAGTTGGAAGAGAAGGATGAGCTGAATGAAAAGTTGGAGGAAGAGAATCAAAAGTTGAAGGCAGAGATCGAGAAGTTGAAGAAAGATTTGGAGAAAGAGAAGTCGAAACGATCGATGAGAGATCGGAAGGACGACGAGTGGGAGGTATTGTCATAATTCAATTTTTTTTTGGAATAAATTTTGTTAAAATCCAAAACTTGTTAAGCTACTTTCAAAGCAATTACAAAAAAAGCGAATTTAGGTAGAATGAATACAAATAAGAATAGTTATATGGGGAGATCTAGAAGAAGAAAAGAGAAAGATCAGTGTGACTAGGAAGGAGTTCTATGGTAAAGACAGAGAAAAGAAATACACAAAAAATCTAGATAAATATTACACTTTTCAAGTGAAAAACCTGATTAAAAGAATTAATTTATTTCGGAGTTTTCGGTGTCCGTCCACCACCGCCACGACGATTGTTCACATACGGATAGAGGGTGTCGGGCAGATTCTCTTCGGAAACGTAGCGAATTCCTTCCACTTTCAACGTGGCAAGAGCTCTGAAATTTAGGAATGATGAAGTGATCAATGAGGGGAAAAAGTACCTATCCAATAAATATGTTCCATACTCGGCCTTGGTAGTGGGGTCCCAGGATTTGGTGCTGCCGTGGAACTCGCCGGCCTGAAAATTGTTTTTGATCGTGGTGATGACGGAATCACTTTAGCTTTATTGAGTTAAACATGCGTGCATTGACTTTAAAGGCGCAGCGTGTACCATATAACTTTTAATTGAAAAAAAAACAATCGCGTGCGCCTTCAAGGTTAATTCGGAAGCTTCCAACCTACCTTTTTATTTCCCAAATTCGCCAGTTTCACAGCCTCAATAATACTGGCTTCTCGCACAAAAGCCTCTTCATCCGACACTCCGTGAGCTGCAAAATAATAATCTCAACCAGCCATTTCGCTTCCGTTCTTACCAATCTCATGACGTGGAATTCCGAATCCAAGAGTCCACAACTCGTGAATCGTTCTAATCTTGCTACATGTCTTCAGCTTATCCGACTGGTTTCTTCTCTCGCTTCGAGCGTCTATGAAATGTTGTAAGGGGCGATTCTTGGAGCCCTTTCCCACGTAGAATAAGGAACGAACAAATGTCTCCAGTGTCAACGTCTCCACTTTACTGCCAAGGATCCGTGGATCCATTATCAGATAACAGAAGGCGTTGTATCCGAAACCGTTTCCAGTGAACTCCTTTCGAACGGCTTCGTCACATTTCCGAGCGCGCGCCGCGAATTCTGAAGGCAGGAATCCGTTTCGAATCACGAGCTCTAGTTGTGGGGAGTTACGCTGAAAATTGATAAAAATTATACAAATAGTGAAGAAAAATCGATAAACATTTCCGAAAAATTGTAGCTTCGTATCGAAAGTCGAAGCTCTTCGAACTGTTAGTTTGAAACAGTGTGTGTTCTCGATACGGTCTCGAACAAAATTTCGAGAAATTTCTCGAGGCAAATTTCGAGAAGCTCTCGATGAATTCTTCGATAAATTACTCTAAAAATTTCTCGAGAAATTCTCGAAAAATTCTCGATAAATTTCTCGAGAAATTCTCGAGAAAATTTTCGAGGAATTTCTTGAAAATTTTTTCGAGAAATTCTCGAGAAATTTTTCGAACATTTCGAGAATTCCTCGAGAATTTTTCGAGAATTTTTGTTTTCAAATCTCACCTACTGTCTGCTGTCACTATGAATTGAAGATGAACTTTTTTTCCGATGATTGTTAAAAGGGATAATGTTTCATTAAAACAACAAAACAAAAAAATGAGTGAAAAAAGTATGCGGAAAACCATTAAAATTCATAAGCTGACACTAAAACTACTCATCATCACTAAACATTGCCTCGATCTCATCAGCTTTTTTATTCAATAGTTTTGTCGACTGGTTCTTTAGAAAATTGCCAGATTATCGACTTTGGTTTGTTTTATGATTTTTGACTCCTTTTTTCATGGTAAACTAGAAGAAACATACAATTGTATCTTCTAAAAAACAAAAACCAATGAAAAACAGCAAAAAAAAAAAATTAAAATTAAAAAAAAATTTCTCGAGAATTTTTCGAGAAATTTCTCGAGAAATTCCTCGAGAAATTTTTCGAGACATTTTTTCGAGAAATTTCTCGAGGAACTATTTCAATCTGTCTCGAAAAAATTTCGAGAAATTTTTCGAGAAACGACTCGAGAAATTTTTCGTCAAACTGTTTTTTCGAGAAATTATTTTTCGAGAACACACACTGGTTTGAAAAACGAAGAAGCGAGTGTTCTAGTCGTTTCGAGTATCATTTAAAATTTGAGAATGAATTTAAAAATGAATTTCCTAGCAAATAAAATAAACAACTTACACACGCAACAACATCAGCGTCTGGAGAGTAACCACGACTGGAAATCTTGCGTCTCTCGATTAACAGCTTCTTCTCATAGAGCTTCCGAGTCCGTGGGTCCAGTGGTCCAGCCGGGGAGATTCCATATTTTTTGAGTTCACATTTCAACTCTCCATCCCGAAGTCTCTTGATCTTGCGCATCTCTCCATCATCCACAGTCGTCGGAGTCAACACTTCTTTCTCCTCTCTCTTCTCCTCTTCGGCAGATGAGCCAGAAGACGAGGAGATCGGTCTAGTTGGAGTTTTCATAGACTTTTTGTCAGATTTCGGGCCAAGTGTCAACTTTTTCATGTCATTTCCAAGAATTTCTATTGATTCGTCATCAGCGGTAAAGTATTCCGTTGTGTTTGCTGCTGGACTTTTGCTTCTGGATTTTGGGGTTTTCGGAGTTTTCGGCGTCTTCTTCTCAACAAGTACAGCTAATTCTGGAGAGAGCGGAGGAGCCGATGGAGCTGGACGGAGGCCGGCATTCCTAGCTTTTGGGTTTTCATAATAACCCATTGGATTTTGCTTTGGCATCGCAACCAACTTTGTTTCCTGGCTACGAGATCTTTTCGGTCGTCCTACAGGTGTTCTCGAATTCAGAATAGCGGCGTCCGGTGTCTTCGACCTTGCTGGTGTTCTGGTTTTCTTTACCGGCGACCGCTTCGTTCTTCGATCTTCCTCTCTAATGTCTCGCTTATCAGGAATCCTTGGCAGATCAGACACTGACATCGATCGTTTTACAGAGACAACGGGTTTCTGAATTGTCGTTCGACTCGGAGTAGTGACTGTTCGATATCCTTCTGAGGTTAGAACAACATCCTGAAGAGTGGATGTGCTGTTGGCTCGACTTCTCCGCATGGCGTGGAATGTGGCACGAATCTTCTTTTTAGCATTTCGATATGATTTCGTGATGGGGTTTCCTCGATTGAACGATATCGATGCAGCTTCAGCCAGTGCCGTCGGGCGTAGTGGTGCAACTTCTTGATCAGGACGAACGATGAAAAAGGTGTCGTTGCGAGAGTGACAAGCGAAGAAGCGACGGAAGAATCCGAGCCGCTGCTGCCCATTGGTTTTCTTGTAGCGTCGGAGAAACCTCAACGTGTTTCCCTTGGCGATACTATAGGCAGTTCTACCCAGTTTGTCTGCACTCATTGGATCAGCTCCGAAGGTGAGAAAAAGCTGAGCCATTGCCACGTTGTCGTGAACACAAGCATAATGAAGAGGTGTCGCTCCATCTCGATCAATCGCGTTCACATTTGCTCCCCGTTCTGAAGAATTTAATATTCATTTTTCATCCGGACAAAATAAAATAGCAAACCTAGAAGCGCTCTAGCTGCATCGACAGAAGTTGTTGAAGAACTTGCTGCTAAATAATGAAGAGTTTCTTTCTTTGGGCGCTGCTTTCCAGAAGTGGGAGTAGTCGTGGCCATTCGACTGCGAGGTGTTGTTGCAATCGAACCGTTTGGAGGCATCTGAAATGTCTCTTTTTATAATCGAATGGTAATGAGAGACGAATGAAAAACACAAAGAGCAAATGCGATAAGAATCTGTGGGTAAATGAGAGAGAAAAGAGCAGATGAGTCATCACTCATTGGAAGATTTTATCTTCAAGTGCGGTTTTCTGGTTGGTATCAGCTCGTTTATTGCGAAATGATATCTCATTCCGGCATTTTTGTCAAAACTTTACTTTTATTTATTTTGAGAACAAGACAAAGAAACGTTGAGAAAAGAAACTGAACGCAAACAATGAACGATGGATGTACTGGGCATTGTGTGCAAGCGTAGAGACGCAGACAGTTAAAGAACAAATTCAAATTGCCTCGAAAAAGGAGACATCTGCGCGGTGAGCGGCAGATTCGAATCGATTGACCTATTCAGAGAATATGAAGCGTTTTCGCAGAAAGACAATTGGATTTAAACCAGGTTAAAAAAAGTTTAAAAAGACAAAATTGTTAGAATAAACAATTCTTTATTATGTGAAACAAGGGAGATCGATAAAACGAAGTAACAAGGTGTCAACAATAACAAGAGAACGAATGAATTCAGGCTTTATGCCGGTTGCAAGACGACTTTTCCGTCCATGAACTTGTCGCGAAGGTTCGAGTAGAACAGATGGGTATGATAGCTGGCGACGAGGAGCAGGCGAATGATGGTGACTGAAAACTCGAAATTATTAGACTGCGCAGTGAATAAGTTCTTACAAAGCCCGAAGAAGAATCCAAAAAGTCCCATTGTTCCTGGCGCGAGTGTTGGGATCAGGAACTGGAAATCACTGCGCGTCCCGTTACCCTCTGGAAGAAAAGCGAGAAGAGTGATGACAGCTCCGAAGATCAGTTGAATGGTCTGAATTTGAAAATCGGTTGAAACGACAAACAACCATAAAATCTCATTACCAAGTAAATGATTTGAACATGAAGAGTGGTGACATACTCCTTCGCGTACATTGTAAGGAAGAAAACTTCGAACGGAATCTGAAATAGAAAGTTGGGTTTCAAAAAACAGTTGTAATAATCAATACCATTGCCAAGTATCCAACCTTGAAGAAGTAAGCCATCAACCCGTACAAAGCAATTTGTGCGAAAATGGTGAGAAGACAGAAAAGTCCCTTCTCCATTTTCTTGTTGTACTTTGGAATGTAGACGAGAGCTGGATAAACGTCACACTTATCCTTGGGCACTTGCAGCATACGATCGACTGTTTCGTCGGTTGGCTCGTTGACGATCAAGAACGTTCCTTTCTTCATTTTTGCTACTTGTTCTGTTAAAATTGGCTAGTTAGCTTTTCTTCGTGAAAAAATTGAAATGAAATTCTTTGAAAACGGAGAAAATCGAGGAAAAACCCCAAAAAATTGAAAAACACTGAATGAAACATTTTAAAGGCGCATCGCTTTTTGGGAAGGTTCCGCAGCGAAAACAGCTGATTACTGTAGATAATAAGGTGCGTCTAAAACACACTTTTCTTCCTTTCAAGAACGTTTGATCTTTGCCAGACCAGCTAACTTTTCTATTGCAAAAACTGAAATTTAACAGATTTTTTGGGATGAGCTTTCGAATATTATCACTCAGATAGAAGCTCCAAAGACATGTTTACTCGATTCTAATCTGTTTTTATTCTTGAATTATCAATAAAGAGCCATCAGTCGGAATGATTTTTTGAAATGATGGTGTTGGAAAGCAAAAGAAAAGTGAAAATTCGTACGATTCAGGCTAAAACGAATTTCGGAACATGATACGTTTTAGTCATCGATTTCAGTTTTAATTCTTGGTATCCTCGTCCATCACTTTGCTCAACTAGAGAAGACTCGGCAGCCGCACGACGTCTTGTTCTGATAGTTGGCTTGTTCCATTCTTTTTAAGATTACTAGTTTTTTTGTCCCTCATTTCAAACTGCAATTCAAACAACCCCAATTTGAATTTTCCTTCTCATGCCATCCTTATCTAGATAAATCATTCTTGACATGTGCACGGTATACCATGACAATTCCAGCTGCATCCATCCAGATGATTCGACAGATTACGGTATACAGGTATACTTTCATTGTGCACATCCCCTCATTCTCCAGCTGCTCAGGATACTTTCCCAGAAGAACCAAGATACCATCTATGATGACAATTCGGGGTGGGCGGAGCTTGCTAGAAATGGGTATATAAGGCTGGAGATATCCAAGAGAGTCACCCAGTCTGATCTGCTCTTCTACAGTTCATCAGAATGCTCTCTTTCTATTCTCTTGTCTTATTCTCCCTATTCTCTTTGGTCTCTGCTACTGGACATCTCCTTCTTGAGTTGACTGCGTCTGACAAGTTCTTCCTTCAACTCAGAACTAACTCCACTTCTCAAACTCTTTATATGGGTACTGGTGATACTCGAGTTGTGAGTTTCCACCCAAAAACTGATCTTGAATTCATTGCCATTTCGTTTTCAAAGAGAGGAAAGGTGCCTCATCATCATGTCTTCTCAATGAAATCTTCTGGTAACTATGTCACAGATACTTTCGTTCTCCATGACATTGTTCTGTTGGTTCAATCAGTTTTCGAGTGTGATGCTGGATTCATTGGAGACGACTGTCGGGAGATGTCTACTACTACCTCTACTACAACTACTTCCACTACTACTACTTCCACTACCACCACTGAAGTCATTACCACCACAACTGCCAAACCAACTCCAGCTATTCAATATTCCACTGGACCTGCTTCAAAAATGATCGACGAACGGTAAGTTTCTCTCTCTTCTTGTTTCAAATTATTATTCTCTTTTTTCAGAAACTCCACTTTCAACATCATTCTCTGCGTGGCTCTGATCTTCTTCATCATTGTTCTCCTAGTTCTCATCATCATCGTCTTCATTGCTCTTCGTAAAGGACAACCGAACATCTACATCCAGCCTCAAACAGTTCATCCTAAACAAGCGGTTCAAATTGAAATGAACGAATCCGGAATCTACTCACAAGACAGTCAACGATCTTCTTCTCCCGCTTCTTCTAATTGTTCTGTTGTAATCAAACTTTGAAAATTTTTTCTTTTGAATGTTCTAATTTTATAAAAATCAATAAATACATATTTAAGCTACTTCGGTTTTTTGTGTTCCTATAACGAATCCCGGGACGTTTTTGCTGTGTTTTTGTTCAGAAAAAAACTAAAATCCAAAATCCTGAAATCTTTCTAAAACATTTTTCGCTAGAAATCTCTGTGGGCGTTAATCGAATTGGCTTTCAAGAAAAAGCCAACAAGGAATGCTTCAAATTTTAATTGAATTCTTATGAATCATTATTACAACAAAACAATTTATCTAGTGGTTCAAATTATTTTAAAAAAACGGGCAAAGTTTACAAAAATGTACTGCAAAGAAAAATAAAAAAAGTTCAAACATCCTGAAGCTCAACAGTCTCCTCAGCAGCCTCCACATCTCTATCAGCTTCAGCTCTTTCTCTTTCGGCGGCGATTCTTGCCTCTTCTTCCTTTCTTTCCTTGATTCCCTGAGGCGGTATGCTAAATCAGAACTTTCCTGAATCAGAACTGTCCCCAGTCCGAGATGCGCAAATATAACTCTTGCCCTAACAACCCATTACGAAGGCTCCGTTTCTGCCAGCTTGTTAGTATTCATCTGACGATCTAGATTGCTCCAAAACTACGACTCACTGGTGTAATCCCGTGCCTTCTCAATCATAGAATCACATATTCCCTGTTGTTGCATTTGTCCGCCGGCTTGCCATTGTAACATATTGAGGCGCAGAGAACCAGGCCCCCGACTACTCCCAAAAAGATGGCTAGCCGCGTTTATTTGTTTACAGAGATGGACGTCACTTGCATAGAAGCGTCGTCAGCCCCCCATAAGCAAAAAATTTAAGTTCGCTGACGTGTGGCCTTACACGAGCTACATGACATAGTTTATGACTTAGTTCAAAAATACAAAAACTTTGCAGCAGATAGACAAAAGTTGAAAGAGACAATAACAAAGTGAAAAGCACTTTAAAACAACTCGCTAGCGAATTCTGACTACATTGGTAGAGATGCGACCATCAGACGATCACGTCATTAGCGTGAGACCGATGTCCAAGACGTTGTCTACTGCATGACTATGTACCGATACCTCATGGCGTATAGATTCGACGTATTTCTTGGCCGCTTT
>GL379792.1:1017118-1057026 GCA_000143925.2 Caenorhabditis brenneri
GTTGACAACTTTTTTCTAGCTCCACCCAGTGGGACAGTTCTATTTCGAACAGTTCTGATTCGGGACAGTTCTGATTCAGGAAAGTTCTGATTTAGCATACCGCCTTCCCTGATCCCAGTTTCGTTTGTATGCTCTGTGGAATGCAATGCAGAAGGCAGCCTTCAAACTGAGCCAAGCACGATACGTCCACCAGAAAGCGAGGAATATAGAATATCCTATGAGGAATTGGATTCCCTCTGGTCCAGCTCCGGGGAATGCCACTTTGAAGAGAGAGTATTCGGCTGGAAATTTCAGGTTTTTCTTCTTAATAAAAGTAAAAAAAACTCACGCTCAAAAAATTCGATGCAAACACTGACAATCATCAGAATAGCCATTAAGAATCCGGCAACCACCTGACTCCAGAAGCTGACATAGAAGCTCCAGATACTGATCAAAGCCAATCCACAAGAGATGAGGAGCTGAATGCGAAGGATAAATCAATCAACCCAAATCTTAAAACTTACAGCAAGTCCAAAAACAATCCGCTCATAAGTGAAACACCACATGATGAAGAACATCATCAGTTCAAGAGCCACATACATTAGTGCTTTTCCCTGGAAATCAAAAGAAACATATTTCCAGATTTTCTAATACTCACTGTAACATCGTGATCACCAACATAGTCGGGACGAACGAACTTGTTACCGTAGACTTCATCATAGGTCATATAGGGATAAATGCTCATGGCTGCTGTTGATTCTTCTTCACAATAATATAAGAAGAGAAAGACCAGAACCACCACCGGGTGCTCTCAAATGCCACAATGATTCAGAAAATGTCACTGTAATGGTTGAGAAAACAGGAGAGAGTTAGAGAAAAGGGCGGATTCAGGACTGAAGTGTATCAACAAAAAACCATTTGGAAGATTGGTATCAGGCCTTTGGTGATAAAAATGAAAAGTGTGGGAACTTGATTGTTATGCAAATCTGTTGTTGGACGGAAATAGACAAACGGGCTATTTTTGAAAAAGTATTTTACTAGTATTACTGTAGGTGTAGCAAATGTTTTCAGCTCAAGATTGATTTCAGAAACAACACCGATTTTTTCTTGCCAACGGAAAATCATTTCTGATGAAAACCAAGGCGTTTCAGGGGAAATCACATGAGAATGGAATGGGAATCCCTCCTCTATCAGAAGTCTGGTTTTATTGAAATCCATGAAATCAAAAAAAAAAAAAAGAAATCAAAGAAAAAGAACTCCGTCTTTTTTTACTGAAAGTGCATAAAAACAATAAGAGAGTTAACTCAGATGAATTTCTGGATTTCATCGTAGATGGCAAGCACGAGAGCACCTCCAGTACCACGGAAAACGTTCGAAAGAGCTCCCTTGAACATGGCTGACATTCCTTCGTTTTTGATGATCTTGACGGCACAATCCAAAGTGTTCTTGTAGAGAACATCCTTGCGACCGGACTGCATCATCATACGACGACGAACAGTATCCCATGGATAGGAAAGGATTCCAGATCCGACAGTGACGACCTGAGCAATAGCCCAAGCAGCGAAGAAGTTGAGCTTCTTGCCATCAGAAGTGAAGACCATTTTGGCGGTGTCGAACATTCCAAAGTAGGCAGCACGGTAGATGATGATACCTTGGACGGAAACGAAGAATCCTCTGAAGACAAGAATTTTGAGATCAGTATCAAATAATTAATGCATACCTGTAGAGACCGATTGGACCATCAGACTTGGCTATCTTCACGAGACAATCAGCAAGACCCTTGAACTCTCGTTCATTTCCCTTTCCGACGTCAGCAGCCAAACGGGTACGAGCAAAGTCCAATGGATAGACGAAGCAGAGGGAAGTGGCTCCAGCAGCTCCTCCGGAAGCGAGATTTCCAGCAAAGAACTTCCAGAAGTCCTTCTTCTTATCCAATCCTTTTTGGAACATGTTCTTGTAGGTGTCCTTGAAGGCGAAATTCAACGCCTGAGTCGGGAAGTACCGGATGACGTTCGCCAAGTTACCTCTCCAGAGAGCAGCATATCCTTGCTCTTTTGGCACACGAACAAGTACATCGACGATTCCTTTATAACGTTTATCGGCGGTGATTGTTTGGGAAGCATCCTGAACTTGCAGAAGAAGCTTGACACGTTCAATTGGAGCAACGGCGGTTTTGGAGACGGCGGCCGCAGTTCCTCCGGAAGCGAGATCGATCAAGAACTTGCGGGTATCGAAACCTTTCTTCTCGCCTTTTTTCTTCTCAATTGACTTTGAATCTCCTTCTGAAAATTTGAATTTTGGGAAGAAGAAATTGCAGAAAACCGGTGAACAAACCTCCCGACATGCTTGCAGAAGTGCTGTTGGATATCCAAGCGGTTGAAAACCGAAACTGACTGTCTTTTGTCTGAATTGACGATTATCAAGTTTGACACGTTGCAACTTCATGGTAGGCCACGCGAAAAATCTGAACGTGTGAAACAATTCTTTTTTTTTTGGTGCTTTTCGTGGGAAGAAAAACAAAATGAATGTTTTATTGTAAAACAAAGGGACATTTTTTATTCATTCAAGAGTAGTGATGATAGATGATCGATTTCACCACTTTTTGCATTTTTCGATTCGCACGCAACGGCCGGTTCCCTGAAAAAAAAAATATTTTTAGGTTCTAGAAAAGATATAAAATGCTGGAAAAATTACCTGATTGTCACGGAAGTAGTTCTTCTTACAACGACACGAGTATTTGATGCATGGAAGTTTGCATTTCTGAAATAAAAAAAAGATTTTATCAATATAAAAACGCAAGCGCGTTACCGACTGCGCCACACGGCCGTAACTAGGGTATCGTCTAGCTTGCCATTAGTTCGCCGGTGTTTTTCGGTTTTTCGTTCCCCTTCATGAAGAGGGAAGCTTACTTACCTTCCTGGATGGGGGAGATGGGTTGGTGCAACTGGGCTCACAACCATTCCCACATTCATGCCATTTTTCGTAGCGTGGACAGTATCCTGTTTTTTCTGGAATAGAATTAACAGTGAAAATTCAATTTTTGTCGGAAAAAACCAACCAGTTTCGTAGGCCTCTTTATCAATGTCCTTGTCTCTAGCCTCAATGAAAACGGCGAAAACCAGAAGAAGTGAAATCAGAATAATTGCCGACTTCATTCTGGCTGATGCTCTTTGCCCCAATGGGGTGGCCCCTCTTTTAAAGGTTTTTTTTAGTTTTCAAAACATTTGACACCTCTTTTTGTTTGAATTCGTCATTTTTAATCAAATAAGGGGCTTTTTTTCGATCGCTTTTTTCTAAAAGAACAAAAAACTGAAAAAGAGGAAGGTTTTGTTGTTGAATGGAAAGGTAGAAATTGATCAAAAAAGGGCAGACAGGAAACAAAGAAGATGATGACGAAGCGGGGAGGATCGAAAAAAGATCAAAGAAGAGTTCGAAAAACACAAAATGGTCACGAGAGCCGGATCTGGAAACTGAAAATTCGAGGACTGGTATATTTGGAACAGAACTTCCGGTCGAAATTCTGAAAAACAGACTAAACGACGAGATTCCTCGTAAAATTTCATTCCCGGGAGGCAAATTTGTCGAAGCTGAGCTGAGAAAGTCGTAAAGTCGGGTGTTGGGTACGCAAACACCGTTCACGCAAACCGGGGTGTTTGCGTACCTGACATCTGATTTTACGACAATTTGAGCTAGAGGTTTAAAAAATTATATGACGAGGCAAAATTTGATAGGAAATTTGATGATAAATGGAGACTATGCTGAAGCGAGAATTTTGGTTTTGGACTAATCAGGGTTTTTGATATTAAAATACAGTAATGCCTTGAATCGTGGCTAGACTTTTCTGGAAATAATCAAGTGCGCCTTTAAGACATTACTTCCTGGTTATCCAAAGCTTGACAACCGATCACTGATCAATATCCGATTTTTGATCCCAATAAAAATCCATATCACATTTTTTTGTTTATTCCTTTTCTCACAAAATTTCAATTTTACATTCAAAGAATACAAATCGAAACATATCAATCAAAAGAAATAAAAACAAAAAAAGAAAGAGTCAAAAAGTCACGAACATCTCCAAAAGAATGGAATTCTATATGGATACAATTCCAGAGAAATATCCCATTTTTGTGAAATTCAAAGTCAGCCGGTATAGTGGAGAGAGAGAATGGGTGGGGTTTGAAAGCAAGACGGTCTATTAAAAAAGTGAAAAATTATTCAAAAAATAAAATGGGAAAACGACTATGAAGTGGGTAGGAAAAACTAGATGGGGCGGGTACCATTGAGAATTAAATAAGGTCTAGAAAAACTGGCGTATAACTGAGAGGGAAAGTGTGCTCCATTGCACACTTGCAATGGAGCACACTTTCTGAGGTAGAGATAACACAAAATGGGAAGAAATGAACAGGCAAAAATAAGGGAAGAAGGAGATGAGGTAGTTCGAAAAGTAAAAGACTGGATTTTTAAAGGCGCAGGTCCTTGGATAATTGAAGATAGGAACAAAAAATCAAGACTAAATGGGTGGTCACTTCCACCAAGATACAATTGAAGGGTACAAAAAAGAGGGGTGCGGACCATTGAAGCCGCTTGAGGTAGTATTGTTGCATAGCGAGTTGTGCATAAAATCATGCTCATATAAACGAAAATGTCGCATATCAATCAATTTGGAGGTAGAAAGGAAAATGGAGAGATTATGGAAGAGAGCTAAAAAGAGATTCTAAATTCAATTCGTGGAGGTAGAAGCGGAGAAATGTTTGTTAGAAAAGAAGGGGGTTAGAGAAAAAAAGTGATTAATTTATTCGCAAAAGGTTGGAGCACGGGACACGTGGCAAGTTTTGATGTCACGGACGAGATGGAATTTCGAGACGCCGCACGATTGACACGTCATTTGTTCGTTGATGGTGGCGTAGTTGCCCTGAAAATGGGTGGTTGTCTTTTTTTGCAGAGAAAAGTGAGGGCAATATGTAAGGCCTGACACCTCCCCGTTTATTGTTCCGCCGCGGCCTAGTGGTTAGCGCTGCCGTTTTATAATTTTCCAACCCAAGTTCAATTCCACTAGGCGCCAATTTTTTTTGATTTTTCCTAAACTCACATTAGCAAGTTGAGTGGACAACTGATCACGAACTCCGAGTGGTTGCTTGCAGTTTTGGCAGACAGTTGGGCAGCATCGGCCGGATGAAACTGAAAAAAACAGTTTTCTAGAAAATTCCAGGAATAACAAACAAGCAAGCTTGTTTCTGTTTATCCGTGGAAAAAAACTAATATTTATTCATGGAAAAATATCAGCTTTGCTCTCCAAGTGACTCACCAATATCATAATAATAAAGAGTGCCCAACACATACGACTTCCCATCGAACCATTCGTCCTTTCCACAGTTTTTACACGACCAATCCGACCAGAGGCACCGAGCGCAGAGTTGTTGAAGGAAAAAACGACGTCCGTCCAATGAGATTTCAGTTTTTGGACCGAATTGTGAGACTGGAGAGATGTAGAAGACGCCGTCGATCAGTGGATATTTGTCGTAGACCTGGAAGGAAATTTGATTTTGTTTGGGGATAGAAATTGGGTGGGAAGGCTCGTAGAAAGTAGGATTACTGTAGTTGAAACTCGAAGTCGTCAATCTAGAAAAACTCTTTTTGGAACCACGACGGTTCGAAATAGTTCTGAAGCACTGTGAGCCAATTTGACCTCCGAAAAAATCACTAAATTCGAAATTCTCACCTTCAACTCATCCTTGCACTGAACACACGGAATACTTCTCAGATTATGGGCTCCCAACGATTTCAGAAGACACAAACGAACGTCGTCCCCTCCCTGCGGACAATCATCCTCCATTTTGATATGTATCCCATTAAACTTTGATCTCGGGATCACAGACATCAAGTTGTTATAGTCATGTCTTTTATGGAATACACTCCCATTCACTCGGACTGTTTCATCCTCAAAATAGTATTGACGATCCACATTGATTCGGAGGATCTTAATGAAAAACAATCAATGAAAACTGTCGAAAAAATATTTTGAATTACCTCCGGATCAATGCAACATCTCAATTCGAATTGTGGTCCCATATCCCGTTTCGGCCATCGTTTATCGCTGCGATTCGATTGAAGAGTGTTCGATCGTTTTCGGTATTCATCTGAATCTGAAACGTTGCTTTCACTGTTGGCAACGTTAGAAATCGGGGGAGGGGGGTCTTGCCACGTCATAGATCAGGGGAGTGGGGGAAGTGATGACGCCGTTGTAATCCTTTCAATTCAGTTAATCTCCAAAATTTGAGGGGAACGCGTTCGGGGAGAGCTCGAACTTCCAAAATTTGCTGTGACGTAACAAAAAATATGAGCCCAGTCATCAGGGTTTCCCTATAATCAAGGATCGGGTCTGTATTTTTTGATCAACCTCAAAAACGCAGCATGGGTCTCGCAACGAAAATGATTTCATGTTTTTTCTGACCGAAACTTCTTGTTGCCACTTAATTTTTCAAAAACACAATGACACTTTCAAGTGTGCTGAGGTCTATTCGAAAATAATTGAGGAATCCTTTACGGTGAATTATGAGCACAGGTGAGTCCAGTCATCTCAAGAACAGAAGCTACAGAAAGACATATCTTTCATCAAGAACATAATCTTGTAGACACGTATTATTATTTTTTCAAGATAACAATTGGAAAGAACAGGTGATTTCCGTGTTATTGAGCAAAGGATATACTGAGAAATGAGGGAGGAAAACTTGTTATTGTTGAAAATTATTTTAATGAATTCGAGAGTTAGTTCAATGGAAAAGGTTTATAGAGCAGGAGGGCAATGATAAAGTTTAATAATATGCGTTTTCGATTTTGATTTTCTTTTTTAGAACCAAAAATATTGGTCGAATTCAAAAAGGACTGAAAACTACGGTAACCAAGAAGTGCAGTTCCAAAATAATTAATAGTTTTGGGTTACGGTAATTTTGCTCAAAGGAAAATGGGGCTCAAGAAAGCTTATGTGGAAGCCAGAACACCAGATGCCCTACCAGCTTGGCTACGCTAGCGCCTCCGAGTTTTCAGTCCATATTTTGAAAAACTACCGTAACCCTGTTCACTGAGAAGACGAAATGTAAATATTGATTGTTAGGAAATCCTGAACAACTACTTATAAGCATCGAAGCTCCATAAAAAAAACTGAATTTCAAATTCCAACTTCTTGGGTTACGGTAGTTTCAGAAGCTACATCTAGTTCCAATGACCCAATTTTCGAAAAAGGTATCTTACAGTTCTGCTGTTGATTGGCGGCGGTGGCAGCTGCTAGCAGCGTTGGCTTGAGAAGCATCAGCTGAGAGTCGTCGTCGCCGTTGCGTTCTGGTCTTTCACGAACACAACAACATGCCTTCTCCCCTCCCCCCTTCTCGCTCCCCTCACCCCCAGTCCCCTCCATTCCTTCCCAAACGAAAAGGGGGCGGAGCCAGACAGGATGGGGTGCTGCAGAAGCTGCAGACCCCCAGACATGGATGATGGTGGTGGTCAAACAAAAAAATCAAGTTGAACCACCACCCGGAGGGGTGAGAGAGTGTGTTGAAATTGGGGAAAAAGAGAAAAGTACGTTTGTTTACGTAAACAACCCCCAGGAACGTGCCACCGCCGTTCCCATTGGCGCGGTGTGCCGCGCGGCGCAGAGCGGCACGGCGCGGACAAACAAGTAAACAAGTTCGCGATGGCTAGACACCCTTTTGAAATTGTTTATGGAGACGACAACAAAATGTGTACAGCGGAAGTTCAATAATAAGTTGCGATAAGAACATTTTTGAAAGTTGGAAAATCTATTTTTAGTTTTTGCTCTTCTTCCTTGGGCTCAGAACAAAACACAGAGAGGAAAAAACAGAGATGACTCAGAATAATGAGGTGTTCACTGGGAGAAAAAGGAGATTATGAGTTCCAATTATTAAGAATTTTCAGACGTGGTATTTTCTAGAGAAGAGGCTTAGTCACCTAGAACAGGAAGCTGGATTCGAGCTCAACTACTCTCCTGTCATCACTACAAGCAAGCATGAATGAGAAAAAGGGGAGCGCCGCAGTAATCTTTATGTCCTCTTTTGCCACTTAACTTTGTTGAGTTGTGGCCTAGAGGTTAGCACTCTTGTTTTCCAAATTTTCAACGTGAGTTCAATTCCGCTTGACGCCAAATCCTTTTTACTTTTTCCTAGGAGAAGCCAGAAGTCCAGATTCTTCTGTTTTCTCATCCCACGAACGCCTTCAGAAAGTGCAATCCATGATAATTCCTTTCCCTTGAATATGACACTCCATAATCTATCTGTTTTTCTCCTTATCCGTTCCTTTTTTTTCTATTTTTCTGCGTTTCCCATTTTTTGAGCTTCTCTTCATCAAAAATGTGTGTGTGCTGCGTGTGAAAGATGAGTAATCGTTCAAAAAAAAGAAGAAGAGTGTATATTTTTCCCTACGAGTAAATGCATGGTTAGGAGGATTGAGAGAGTGAAGCGGAAACAAGAAAACGAGGCAAAAACTTGTTTTTTTATTCCCTCCTCACCCCCCTATTCGTCGTATCCGCGAACGAACACCCCACTCTAGAAATGCAAGAGAGGGAAAAAAAGGAACACCCAACAACAACAACAAAAGGGAAATTTACTGGAGAAGAGAGGGGTTACTGTTTCTTGTTTTTCGAGGGGGAGGAGAAGAAAAAACTAGTTTGGAGGGTTTTGAAAAGGTGCTAAATTAGCTTGGAGGTCACTGGGGCCTTATTTGAAGGGCTTGGGGTACTGTATAAATTCAAAATAGTTTTGAAAAATCGCATTGAGTACAGCCACTAGGCTCATTTCCTATTGAGGTATTTTGAAAATTTTTCTTGGCTAGAGCACGTTGGTGCCGCTCTATTAGAGGTTTCGCTAAAATAGAAAGTCACTTTGGGAGATTGGTTGCTCAGAAACACTACAAGCCTCCTCGAAAAACAGCCTAATTTCTTGAAAAATCAATAATAGAAGTGCTGGAACTACGCTCCATCGACGGTCTAGATTTTACCGATGGGGCGCATTTGCAGAAAACCACACGGCGATTAAGATTAAGACCCGCTCTCTTTTGCTATGACGTGGCAAGTTTGAGTTTTTTGTTATTCATTTTTTATCATAATTCTTCTCTTCATTTATTTTTTATGTCAAACCGTCTAGCTTCATGCTCTAAAACTAGAATATTCTGAGCAAGCTGACTATCCTGAAAACTCAAAATCTGAAAACCGTAACCTGCGTGATAGTGGTGATGATTGTGTTGATTATGATGATGATGATTGTTGTGATGATGATTCCGATAGTAGTAATTCGGAGTAAACGAAGGCCTCGGCGGAGCAATTTGCTGATAATAATTCTGTGAGCCGCCCGTCATCTGGCATTCTGTCATGTAGCTCTGCTGAGTCGGCGTCGTCGTTCCAGACCGTGTTGGCGTCGAGCACGGCGATGATGAGTTGGATGTGGTGGAGTATTCTGACGTTTGTGGCGATGGGAACAATGTTGAACAGAAGAAGAAAGGAAGAGAGATAGAGAGAGAAAGAACGACGAAGACGACGATGAGGGATACCTGAGCTGGGTCCTGGATGGTGATGGGAGAAACGAGCAAAGGCTGGAAGACGTCCACAAGAAGACGACGATGATGATGATGAAGAAGACGAGGAAGGAGGGGATGTTGGAGGTGTACCTATGTTAAGTTTTGAGAAACAATAACAAACTATAGCAGTAGTAAGAAGTAAGCATGCGGATAGTTTTAACTTTTTTTTGAAAAATAAAAAACTAAAATGGTTGACGCACCACAAGATTTCTTCCGATCCCTAAACGGATAGACTTGATGTCCCATTGGCGGTGGATGATGGTGTGCACCTCCATTCTGACCTCCTCCTCCCATACATTGTGATTCCATTAGCATTTTTGAACTAGCGAATTTTATCTGTAATATTGTACACGTACCGGTTTCGGCGGCGAGAGATATGGAGATGGGGAATAAAAGGACCCTCCACTCGCTATCCCATTTGCTACCCCATAGCGTAGTGGTTAGCGCTCCTCTTTTCTAATTTTCACACCCGGGTTCGATTCCGTCAGGGGTCAAAACATTTTTTTTTCTATTTTCATTCTATTTTGTTTTTTTCTTTCTCTCCATTCGATTTCAAAAAAGGCTTTTCCCTGTGGCAGAGGGGAGGGAACGTCTCCCCCTCCCATCTAGTAAATATTTTGGTCGCCAGTCATCGGAACGGAAATGCAAACAAAACCAAAAAAAGAAAAAAAGGAGAGAAGAAAAATACTCACCTATTCTTGGAGAAAAACTGAAAAAAATGGAGTAAAAAAATGAATGATGGGGCGGAAGAGAGGGGATGTTTGAGATACTCCGATGAAGATTCTGAAATTATTGGAGAATTTTTGGAATCATAGGCGAAGAGAGAGAAAGAAAAACTGGAAAAGATGACCAGCAAACCAAGAGAAAAATCTCCAAAATTTGCAATCTGATTCAAAGTTTTCTTGCCGTCTAGACATTAAAATACGACGTAGAGCTACTAGGCATTAGTAGTACAAACTCGGTCGTCACAGTCTACTGGCCCCATCATTTGGGTAGGCTAAAAGATCAAAAAAGTGTATATCAGGTCGTTTCTGATTTTAAAAAGAAATAAGTAGAAAAAAAGTTTTGTGCCTGTAGGGATTGAACTCTAGTTCAAATTTTGGAAAACGAACGGCCTAGCCACTGGGCCACACCGTGCATCATGAGCTCTGGTATAGAGGGCTATGAGATAACTGCTGCTTTTCTCGCCTGTTCGGGAAAACGCGGATAAGTGATGAAGCCAGGGGTTGTCTGCAATCTAGCGTGATGTTGCCATCAGTAGTGTTTGCGGACTCGGCGTCATATCTTACGACAACTCGAATTATCTTTCAAAACGAAGAATAGGGTTCTCTGACCGTACTTCTACCAGAGCAAAATTCAACAAAAAAAAAATCTCTACCGATAAACCAAATAACACCCACTAATTGATGGGCTCTAAGCCATGTCATTTTGTAAGAATAATCATGAAAAATCAAAGAATCAGAAAGAGATGATCTTTGAGAGGAGAAATCCCTTTCAAGGATTTTAAGGGATTTAGAAGGAAAAAAGGCGAGAAAGGTTTACACATAATATGAAAATGACGTTATCAACTACTCCTTCTTCTGATTCTTTTGATCTTCTATTACATTGATGACGTGTAAGTGTGAAACATAAAGTGATAATCTATGTGGGGCAAAAAGAGGAGAGCATGAGCCCTAGAAATGGAAGACGAAGAGACGCAGGAGGAGAGAGACATGGAAAAATTGCTGGTGCTCTGCAGAAGAAGGAGATGTTGAGCAGCTCACTGAGCAATGAAAAAAAAGTAGAAGAAGCGAAAAAAAAGAGGAAAAAAGAGATATGCACTTTGGAATGAATCAAGTGGAAGAAGACGACGAAAATGAGAAGAACTAATTCGTAATGATGATGTTGGAAGGGAAAATGTGTTGGAAATGTGGAATGTGTGCTCCATCGAGTTTTGGCAGTTTTTTTTTAATTGGAAAGCTTTTCTGTCAGTCAAAAATGGAAGTTTGATATGATCATATTTGAAAAAAAAATTTGGGAAACGAGCTCCATCGATTACCAATTTTTCGAATTTGGTCACCTACGAGTGCAAGTTTCCACCTCAAATTTTGCTTTTGGTGTTTGTCAAGCGTTCTTTTTTTTCCAATTTTTTTCAAAAAAAAATATTTGTCTAGCCTAGTTAGTCTAGACTAATAAATTCATGCCGTTTTATTAGAGGAACCTAACCTAGAACCTTCCGAAACTCCAGATTCTTCGGGTTACGGTAGCCAACAAAAGAGGAGCCCTGAAGAAATCTTTGGCCCCAAAAAAAGAGCAAAGTCAAGGAATTGGCGGAAATCGAAACAAAAATTGTGGGGTGAGAAGAGGGCAGTCGTTGGGGGGAAAAGAAGCAGGAGAGAGAGTGCAGTTGTTTTAGAAAGAGAAAGAGATGCAAAAGGTATAATCAAGACATCCATTTTTTTTTTGTGGATAGCGAGAGCCGCTTCCATTGACTTGACGGCTTCTGCTTCTTTTCTTCTTCCTCCATCATCATTTTCAATGAATAATGAGAGGAGGATCTCAAAAAGATATGCTCTCTTTTCTTCCTTTTTTATTCATCCAATTCAATCAGTTGAGACAAGAGAAATAGTATGAGGAATAAGGAGACGGAGAGAAAATATAAATGGACATGTAATCCCTTCGCTTGATGAAGAGCTTTTTATTCTCTCATTTGAAAACGCCTGATATCAACATGTCAATAAAATAGTATGGGGAATGGAGAGAGTGGGAAGAGAAATGGAGTTTATGATGATTCAGAGAAAATGAATTTAGGGGAGAGGATTATTATTATTTTTTTTTTGAAAAATTGGTTTTGGGTCATTTTTGATCCGCGGCCTTTCAAGAAAGGCAAAAAGCCGCCGGCGCTTCAAGACAAGTGGAACACTCTCTCAGTTCTGACCGAGTGGCGCAGCCGGTAAAGCCTTTGACTCGTGAGAAACAGGCCGAGGGTTCGAATCCATTGCACAAAGAATTTATTTTTTTTCTCTAGAAATCAAAAACAAGATGCAAAAAAAAAGAACGGAAACTTTCAAAAATCCAAATGAATGTGTAAAGAATGATGAAAACATGTTGACTGTTTTCAACCTCCCCCTTAAGCTCCGCCCACTTCAAACACTCCAACTGGATGACTTACAAGGGAGGTGTTTAACCCCAAAAACTTGGAATTTTCTATAAAGTTCAGAATATGTTCATATTGGTCTGAATCCATCGCAAAAAATTTTTTTTGAAAAGCGGGCCACGGGGAACCGAGATAAAGTGCCTCAAAGTTCCTGTCAGTGCATTTTGGCTTGGAATTACCCGACCGCATTAATGAGGAAATGTCGATAAATAAAATGTGGGTGATATTTTTATACCGTCGGATAGAGCTCGCAGAGTTACATCAAAAAGTCTCTTACCATTTTTTACGAAAATCACTTTTAGGTCACGTTTTGGGGCCTAGAATAGGGTGCCTTCACGTTGTTTCTACTGTGAATGTACTGTAATAATTGGAACTTTGAGGCGCTTTATCTCGGTTCCCCGTGGCCCGCTTTTCAAAAAAATTTTTTTGGGGTAGTTTCAGACCAATATAAGCATATTTTGAACTTTATAGAAAATTCCAAGTTTTTGGGGTTAAACACCTCCCTTGTTAGTACCTTTTGAGTGTATACTCACCAGGGCTTTTTTTTGGTTCTTTTTCCGAAGGAGCAGTATCTAGGAGACGTCAAAAAGAATAAGAATACGCCGCTCCGAGATGAATGGAAATGATAGGTCACGAGAGGGAAAATGGGATTTCGAAAAGGCAATAGGTACCAGGAGCCGTCAGGAGGGAGAGGCACATTTCAGAATTGAAAGTGCATTATACTTAATCTTTTCAGAGATATCACTAGATGAAGAGAGGCTCTGGATGAACGAGAAATGTTTCAGTTTCATAATCATAGAACAGATTTTAAGGGGGCGAGGCGACACTTCCTGGTTGTAATACCGTACTCTCTCAATGTACTGAATCAACAACGGTGGTTGTTTCGACTGAAAAGCGTGGAAAGATAATGTGGCTCCGCGTCACAACAATACAATTTTGGAAGAAAGGGAGGGAATGTGTAATCTGACGTCAGGGTGCTGGATTTAGTGTTTGCAGATTTGGCATCATGTCTTACGACAATTCTATGATTTTTGAGCGGCTTGCAGGGCTCTTGTCGCTCACGATGAAAGCTCTTACTTTAGATTTTATTAAATTTTATTTAAAAAAGGTGGTCGGAAAGAAAAGCCTCGTGGTGCAGATAGAAGTGCGAATACGCAATTTGTCGTAAGATGTGGTGCATGCACCAATTTTTTTCAGATTACCATATTTTCGAATTAGACAAAAATGAATTTCAACTGTGGGTTCGAACTTACACGCCACACTAGTTGGGTACCGCGCGAACTACCGGCTGTGCCACACGGGCGAAAAGGAAAATTACCGTTTTTACCTTTGACGAGCTCTCAATTCCGAAAGCTGTGAGACTCTAAATTTCAAATACTTGATCCCTTCTCTATTCTGGAACTATCCAAAACCTCCCATCTTCCGAATTTTCTTCCTGATTCTTCGCCCTCTGATCTTTGTTATTTTTACTTCCTTCCAGACCCACTCTAACATAAAAAAGTGGGGGGTCTCGTTCAAAAAGTGAAAGTGTCTCTCTTCTTTTTTGCTTGCTTTTCTTTCTTTTTTCTCTCTCTCTCTTCCACCCTCACTCACCCCCAGGCCTCCCCCCACATAGTCAGCAACAAAAAAAAAGGAAAAGGAACACACAGAAGAACGAACGACAAAAAAAAACAAATTGAGAGAGTACGGTAGGAAGAGAGGGATTAGAGAAAAGAGCAATCAGCTGTTTTGACATTGATGAAATAGAATGGGAAAAGGTGGAGGGTGGGGAGAGAAAATATTTCCAGCCAACGGGGTTTTTTGGACCTGTTTTTTTCAGAAGGAGGAAGAAGGAAATGAGGAAAAGCTGGGGAATCTTGAAAAAGGGGAGAACAATTTCCTTTAATTGAAGCGCGCTAAAAAAAATATTTTACCAAAACTACAAAATTTTTGTTCTTCTGCTCTCCAAAAATGCGTTCTGATAATCCCATTAATCCCATCCGCTCAAGCTTCTCCAAATGTTTTTTTTTCGTCCGCCTGATTAGTTTCTTTTTTCTCAGGTAAGCTAAATCTCTCCAGACCAGGATTATCAGCTATTTTTTGGAAGCTTTTTGAAAGTGTACGCAAATTACCGTAAGATTTTGTGTATACAGTCAATGTACCGTATCAAAAAAAACTTTTTGTAAAATTCTCCCCCTCTAGATCCGACATGAAAAACTTCTACTTTTTGCACTTAAAAAGTCAAAATCAATAAAAACTTTCGATAAGAAATAGGAAGCGATTAGAGGTTTTTTTTTTCTGTTGAATGATGACAAAAATTTTGAAATAGCCAATTTTCAAAAATACGTTTTAAAAAATAATGAAATTGATTGGTAAATATTACGAAACTGAAAAAAGAGAGAGAGAGAGGGAGTCAGCTGAGTTGCGATCTTTGTGAAATTGAGGAGTGAGGAAGATTACGGTAGGAGGCGAGTTGGAACTCTGACGACGATTTAGTTTTTGTGCTAACAAACGAACTGTTCACAAGTCAGAAGAGAATATAGAGCAACGAAATTTTCAGATTTTCTAATTTTGAAAAATCTAGAAGATTCCAGAATCCTCGATTGGAAAATAAGCGAAACTTCTAGAAAACAAGTCTCCGAGACCCTAACGATAAGTTTCATATTCCTAGGCCTCTCCCACTGAACCTCCCATATAAATCAATAAAAACCTACACATCAGCACATAATAAACTAGGTCAAAACACAGAAAAAAAGGGAAAACACAAAAAAAATTCAAGTGAACGTAGAATTTTCGAGGCCTTCCTTTCTCTCTCACTTCTCCCTCTATTTTTCTGTCTCATTGGGGAATGCCCTTCTTGTTTATCTCATCGAGTATTGAAGAGAGTAGTAGGGATGGTCGAATAGTGCATTCTGGTCAACAACCTTTTCTCTTTTCTCTCTGACGTGGCAATCCCTGGAAACGAACAAAAAAGGGATAGAAGAGCATAGAACAGAATGGAAAGGGATCTAGAATATTCAACGAATTCCTTTTATACAAGGGCACTCCATAACCAATTGCAGTCACAGGAAGAAGCCACTAAATTTCCCCGCTAGACAAGCAGTTTGACGCAACAGACTTACGGACGCCTGCGCTTCTTTTCCTCTCTTCTCTCCCCCCACTACGCAAACTTTTGTTGGGCATTTGCACTCTTGTCTCGGCGGGCAGCGATGTCCGAGTGGTTAAGGAGTTGGACTTGAAATCCAATGGGCTATGCCCGCGTAGGTTCGAACCCTGCTCGCTGCGAATTCTTTTTTTTTCATTTCAGATTTTTATTAACAATTTCTTATCGGAATGATGTACGTCGCAGTCTTTGTGCTCTATTTCTCGTCTTCCGCCATGTGAACAATAATGTGAGTTTTTGAGTTCTATCTCTTTCTCTCTCGTTTCTCGATGAAATTTAACGATGAATGAAAAATGAACTTGGATTTTATTTGTGTATGTGTGCGTCTCCAAGAGTTGAGAACGAGACGGAGATTAAGAGAGAAAACAAAAAGTGAAAGGATATCTTTCATCCGGGTAAAAGAGCACATCACACTGATTTTTTTTTGAGTTGAGCCGCCCGGCTCTTTTTTTTTTTTGAAAATTCAAAAAACTTTTTGATATTTGTTGCAGTGAAAATGAGAATTTGGGTGGCTTCTCTGATATTCTACGGGTCAGTTTTTGCAATTTGTGAACTTCTTCGATTCCTCGTCGTTACCTCATTCGACAATCCAAAACGGTTGTCGGCTCTTCTAATTTTAGAGGTACCTCGATGAGATTGACTTCTAAAAATGTTTTTAAAAATCAATTCAGTTTATTGGAACGCTACAAATATGCGTGCCAATGTTCGATGTAGGAACCATTTTGGAGAATTATGGATTATTGGGCGTTTTCATTGAGATTACTGTAATCGAGTTGGCAAATTGTTATTTTCAAAGAGACGCTGTTGCTCATCCGTGTCCTTTGGTAAGATTTGAGCTACAGTAACCCCTAACTCCTTTTTTTAGGTCACAAATTGTTACCGTAAGAGCAAAGCAATCCGTCGAGGCATCTACGTTTTCTTTGTTCAATTGGCAGCGGGTAAATCTATTCAGGATATTGCTGTCCCTCCGAATATGTATTTTCAGCCTATCTTTCCTACTTTGTGGCTAGGTTATTCTGGAGTTTTGGAGTTCATCCCGTCCATTTGGAACTTTTGGATCAAGACTCCTGCACTTCTGATCTTACAGTAGCCATCACTACTGGTTGTATAATTGAGGGAGCTGCCACATTCTTGGCGAAATGGTTTGAGAAGTTTGTGGATGAGCGATACGAAGGAGATACCAAACTGTGCTCAGTGGCTAACTGTGTCTTTTCGGGACTTCTTTGTGCTGTTGGAATCAATTATACTGGAATGTACGCGAATCCAATTGTCGCCTGGGCATGTACTTTCAATTGTTTGGGTGTCTCTCATGCCGGTCATCTTTTTGTTTATTGGCTTAGTCCTTTGATTGCATGGTAAGTTTGCAAGGTTTTTAGGATCATAATTTCAAAATTCAAGGTATTTCGCTGAAATTGTGTTTGGCGCAGAGGATGTGATCGAGGAAGAAGAGGCAGTTGAGGCAGCAAAGGATGCCAAAAAGACTGATTAAACTAGGATTTACTTAATTGAAATTTTATATCGGAAAAGTGAAAAAATCATAAATAATATATTTTTCCTATTTTTTCCAATTAGAAAACCGGATGTAATTTACAAAATGAAGCATGCGCCTTTAATACAGTAGGCACACAATTATCAAGTTGTTTCGGCAGTTTTTTATAAACTGAATCATTGAGTAAAACCCAGTTTTTGCAATCAGAAAACCAGTTTCATTGAAAATATAAGAAATATGACAAATTTTCAACTTAAAACTAATAATTTCCTCGATCAATAAGCTTCCGTCCGGTATCGAACTGCTTCTGATCAAGCCGCCTATTCTGTTTCGGCTTTCCGGCTTGCACTCCATTTATACATCGACGAATCGCTGCCGGCGCATTTACATGATTTTGGAAATGAACGAATCTAAATTTTCATTTTTTTTAGAAAAACGTTTTTTGAAAAATATGTGGTTTTACCTAATATGTCTTCCAATTACATGATACTCTGGTTCTTCAGTTTTCTGAGCATCTCGAATTACTGTCACATCCGTCAGTTTTAGGTTGAGCTCCGAATCACAGCTTATTAAAGTTCCTAGAAGATTATCGATTATTTTACAAAGATAATCCGAATCCTCACCAATCACATAATTCTCACCGCGAAGCTCCACACAAACTTTTTTACCGCTCATTCCCTGAAGAACGGCTCCACATCCTGACTCAAGACGCTGCTTTTCTTTCGCCTCACTCATTTGATCAATAATTTATTCGATCTATCTACAAAAATCTTACATCAAACAAGTGAAATTAATTCCAAATGAAAGAAAACTGTGTACGCACAACCATCATCGAATGCACCATTCAAAAATACCACAAAAATCGGAAGGATAACGGGGAATTTCAATTAAAAAACACAACACAAAAATCAAAGGGAGATGATATTATTTACTGAGGTTTTTTTCTAAAAAAAAATATGTTTTAAAAAGTTCGTTGTTAGTTCGTAAAATCTCTAATGCCGCAAAATTTCGATGTGTTGTGTTCAAAACATCACATTCGACGACAAAAGGGGAAGAAAGACAATGTTATTGTAGTAATGCAATAATTTAGTAGAATTTAGCCTTGTCTTGCTTGCTTCGCACGAAGATGAAGGCGAGGATTATTCCTGATTGTACAGTAAGGATAACTAAGAAAATTGTTGTGGAGACGCACGCAACGTTCGGACAGTTCGCTCCTGGTCCAGTCTGAACAATTTTTAGTTTTAGAACAATTGATTATCGAATATCTTACCGTCTGGACTTGAGTAGCTCTCACTGTTCGAAGCTCGTTGAGTAGCGAGTCAACTTTCTGATGCATGCTGCTGTCTACACCACCTCCACCAGCGCCTCCTTGCTGAAACAAAAATACTCAGTCTAGATTCTAGAACACTTTTTTAAACTCACCGCAATTTTCTGATCGATATTGTAAGTCTTGGTAAATATTTCATTGACATACTGTTTCATATCTCGAACAGATTGGGTTAAGTCTCGCAGAGAAGTGATTACTTCATTCTTCTCGTGCTGCTGGAAACTTGCTCCACCCGCAACGGCTGCAGGAGCCGCTTGTCCGGTTTGAGGCACTGCAGCGGCAGCGGCACCGGCACCAGATAATTGAGCTTGTTGAATTTGAGCTAATCTTTGATCCATATTTTGCATGACTTGATGAATAGCATTTTGAGACTCGTAGATCAGTCGAAGCTCGCGAGCAGTGGCATCCTCGTAATACTTGTTTGGATCATACTCGTCATCTTCTTTCACTTTATCCGGATGTTGCTCCTTGAACTTGGCTCTCTCCTGCTCGTATTCCTTCATTTGTCTCTCGAATTCTTCATCATACTTCTGCTTCTCTTGTTGTGGAATTTGCTCAGCAACTGGAACTGGCTTCTGTTGTTCGTTGAACAGAGAGAACACAGAGAAATCGAGAATATCGTGGTCATCGGCAAGTCCACCGGTGGCAGCAGAGACTCCGAAGTAACCGTTTCGTGGCAGGAAAATGTTCTCCGCACGCATACAGAGCTCATATCGTGGGGTTGGCTGCATTCCATCGTCAACATGGACTGTGAGAACGTTTTTCATGTATTCGATTCTCACACGAACTGGGTATGGCTTGTTACGGAAGTCACGTTGACAGCCTGAAAAAATGAGTTATATATTTTTTAAAGAGTTTCTGATAAGAATGCTTACTGGACAAGATTTGCTGAGATCCGTCGGTATGATGATCGTAAGATCTGGTTCCGTCGTTAAGCATCAGTGAAACTTGTGGATTATTCTTCTGACCATCATTATCAAACGAATCCATGAACAATCCCATTCCAGTCCAGAAATCGTTGGCACCAAAAACTGGTCCAAGAGCTCCAAGTTGAGAGGTGTACCAGATTCCAAGACCGTCAGCTCCTACGCGTCCTTGTCCTCCAATTTTTAGAGCAATGTCCACCTGTTACAGTACTGTTTTAATCAAAATTCAACAAATATTCGACTCACTTGGAAGTTTTCGCTCTCAACAAATGCTCTTTTGTTCCATGCGATACCCTTTCTGCTTCTCATTGATGGCGCCAAACGAAGTTGCTCTCCAGATGCAATAGCATCACCACTGACCTAGGAAATGATACATGTCTTCAACTTGAAAAATGATTAATTCTTACAATCCAGAATGGAATAGATCCATCACGTTGAGAGAGGTTTGGTGCACGGAAGGAATGCTTGTATTCGAACCTGAAAATTTTTATTTGAAAGCATGAAAAGCTGGAAAGCTAGATTAAAACCTACTTCTTGAAAACCGGATTGTTCTGTGCTCTAATCACCGTGATTGCTGCCAACAGCACGAGTAGAACCCGTGTTGAGGTCATCTCTGTAATAGGATTGTTTACTTTAGAATTGAAAATGCAAATTCGGTGGGAAAACCGGACAGAAATCGGTAAGAATTGAAGGAAAAGCATGCACAAGCAGCCAACCGTACACGTCGACGTCCATTGTCTGCAAACACGCTTTGGCACGCGCAACTGCGGACTTTTGAAAAAATGCGGTTTTTTCAACTTTCATTGTTTTCACCAACAAAATTCATTAATACATATGGCTTAATGAACTTTTTAAACGTTAGTAATAACATTCTTCAAGCACATGAAGACCCGATGAGCCTACAACGCTGTAACATAATCTTTCTTCAGAACGGTGTCGTATGCGCGCGGAGAACATTTTCCTGCCACGAAACGGTTACTTCGGAGTCTCTGCTGCCACCGGTGGACTTGCCGATGACCACGATATTCTCGATTTTTCTGTGTTCTCTCTGTTCAACGAACAACGAAAGCCAGTTCCAGTCGCTGAGCAAATTCCACAACAAGAGATACAGAAGTATGATGAAAAATTCGAGAGACGAATGAAGGAATACGAGCAGGAGAGAGCCAAGTTCAAGGAGCAACATCCGGATAATCCTCTCTCAACGTGATGAATCTATTCTTTTCTGGATTGTAAGAATTAATCATTTTTCAAGTTGAAGACCTGTATCAATTTCTAGGGTGATGCTATCGCATCCTGAGAGCAACTTCGTTTGGCGCCATCAATGAGAAGCAGAAAGGGTATCGCATGGAACAAAAGAGCATTTGTTGAGAGCGAAAACTTCCAAGTGAGTCGAATATTTGTTGAATTTTGATTAGAACAGTACTGTAACAGGTGGACATTGCTCTGAAAATTGGAGGACAAGGACGTGTAGGAGCTGACGGTCTTGGAATCTGGTACACCTCTCAACTTGGAGCTCTTGGACCAGTTTTCGGTGCTAACGATTTCTGGACTGGAATGGGATTGTTTATGGATTCGTTCGATAATGATGTACACGAGCAGGAAAGAAGATGATGAATATGATCCAAACCAGTATTACGAGGACGCCACTGCTCGCGAGCTTCGACTGATCTACGAGTCTCAAAATGCTATTCATCAAGTCATGCAAAATATGGATCAAAGATTAGCTCAAATTCAACAAGCTCAATTATCTGGTGCCGCCGCAGTGCCTCAAACTGAACAAGCCACTCCTGCAGCCGTTGCTGGTGGTGCAAGTTTCCAGCAGCACGAGAAGAATGAATTGATCACTTCTCCGCGAGACTTAACCCAATCTGATATGAAACAGTATGTCAATGAAATATTTACCAAGACTTACAATATCGATCAGAAAATTGTGGTGAGTTATTTTCGAATAATTCTCCAGTTCAATTTTTTTGTATTTCAGCACGGAGACGTTGAAGTGAGTAGATTGGGTTCGACTGAATGAGGTAAGTAACTACTGTTAAGTTCGGGAAAAACCTATTGACTTTGCACATAAAGCGAAATTTCGTACATAAATGAAGTAATAACAAAAGAATGGAACTTCTATTATATAGGAATCAGTAAATCTCAGTTCATTTTGTACAATCTTGTAACTAATCCCGAAGTTTCCAGAACGAAAACCAGCTGTGACAATCAGTGGCGGATGCAGGTACATGCAGATAAGCGAATATATTTAGTTATATTATTAAAAAATAAATTAAATATAAAACTACTTTATGACTTGTGAAACCCCCAAAAATTCTGGAATTTCGATGACTCATTCTCAAAGAAGATAGAACAATATTGAAATTTTGAATTTATTTCGTATCACTAACTGCTCGACCGTGGTCAATAGTTCATTTCTTTCCGTCGTTTCCTAATTGTAATTGGTTAGAATTCTAGGGAACTCATTATTTTCGATATTGTCAGGCTTCAACTTGACTAAAAAAACACGTGTTCTGTTATACTTACTCGGAATTTTTCGAAATCAGAATACAGGGAAACATTTTATTAATGACTTCAAATTGAGTACAAAGCTTCATAATTTTGTTAATAATTCTTTAATTTTCACTGATTTTCTGAGGATACGCAATACTCTAACTTCCGGTATATTTGTTCCACCTTTTTGATAATTTAGAACAGGATTGTCTCGTACTGTGATTCGGGAAAATCTGCCGGAACCACTTTGAGAACACACATTTTGCATTCTCTTCGGCTATTGTATACTCGCAGAACAATGTGCTTTTCCGTATTTGTTGATGCGATTCTGACAATTGTTGCTGTTTTTTGAACTCTGTAATTTCGTATATGAACAGCAAGAGTCTCGAACTCTGTGATGAAATTTACATCTCATAATCTGTTAGTTCGGAAACAAAATCGTCGACTGTTTCTGTTCCATAATGTTGAATTCCTTGACTAGAACCGATATCTACATCTATTTCGATCCATTTCCGAACAATTTCGTGTCCTAAGTCTGGCGCATTTCTTCCTCCCATTCTCCATTTTTTGACAGAATCTAACTGCAAGTTTTCTGATTATCATTTCAATTCAAAAAAGTTTGGTAAACTCATTATGAATTTTTTGGAAAGTGACTTGAAGTTTCTCATCTGAAAACACTTACGCATTTGCATTGGATCAAGTCCTTGACAGGAAATGGTTTTTTGTCGCCATAAACAAAAGAAATTTGATTGAATGAATTGTCTGCGCACTTTTCAAAAAACTGAATCAACTTTGGGCTGATAGTCCCCATGAATGTTTTTATTCTATATGGAGAAGTTACATTCATACAAGTCAAGAAATCCAATGCGTTGACTAAAATCAAAGATTAACTATCTGACCAAATATCCATGATACCTTACCATCGCAATTGTTACCGAAACAATTAATATTTGCATTCTGGAAAAGAAATGAGAAGAACGAAATAGCTCTTGCCATGTCTTCACTTCTTCGAAATCTGAACCTCGAAGAGGTATTGTGATACGATTTATCTGTTATTGAACCACGGATGAAACCATCACTTTCTTCATCGAAATCAATTGAACATAAATCAAACCTTTGTGAATTTACAAGACGGTGTTCCGTTTTACTGGTTCTTCGAAGACAGAACCTGAAAATGGTTTCCTGGAACCCAACGTTTCGAACCGGAATAGTAAAGATTAAGCCGAAGACTTGCTGATGAATCGTTTCCATTTAGACATTAAATAGTTCCTTCTATTCGTTCAATAACAATTAAAAAAAAACACACCTTGTTTTCAAATCCATTGGTTTCATGCATTCAAGTTTCAACTCTTCAGGAAGACAATTCCATTTCTCGAATTGTCGATAGAAAACTGACGAAGACTCTTTTTTCTCAAAACGGAGATCAAAATTCATTTTAGGTCTTTATGAGCACATAGAAAGTTCTTTCTGTCAACTGGGCAGTATTGGAACACCTTGTTGTACTCGACAGATTCGAATCCTCCTTTTCTTAGTGGTCCAATAGAGCAGACCTGCACTCATCTTTTTGCATTTCTGTTTTCCTTGCCAACACTATTCAAACGGATGATAGAGAGCATACTCTTAATAACCTCCGCTAAACTCTCGCAACGAAAGTTGAAGTTTTTTGGTTCAGAAAGTTCTAGATTCCATAATATCTCGGAAAGTTCAAGAGAAGTAGACGCCGAATTTCGGATAGAACCGTTGTTGAATTTTTTGATGGTGACAAATTTGATTTGATAGACATCGTTTGGTGGAATAACTGTTCATTTTTTTTTCATTTTGTGGGAAAAAGCACGCTTGAGAGAGGCTGCAGTAAAACCCTAGTAGAGTAATGTGACAATGAAAGTGGCGGGGAAAAGAAACAATGTATGAGGGAGAGGAGAAAATTATAATTACTGACCAAGGAAAAAAAAAACGGCAAACTCGGGCAGCTGATTAGACCCTAACATTCGAGCAACGGAGAAAGGGTGCGGGAAGGAGACACATCGCAAAAAAGTGCAATTTGTGAGCTAGAATTCAGACTATTCAGATAGTCCGGTGTTGCAGAACTGTATTCTCCGCATTCACTCACTTGCAACCTCTCTGCGTCTCCTTCCCCAGTGCACTCTCTCGATAATGTTTCTCAGAAACTAAGGGTATTAAAAAACCACAGCAGCCGAGCTCCCGTTCGGTCATATTGAATTTGAGCATATAAGAATATAAAGAGGAATTTTGAAGCTGCGATTACATCGCCGAAATTTTCGAAGAATTGCAAATGTTATGAAATAAATATCAATTTTAAAATTGCGATTAAATCGCCGAAATCTGTTGATAATAGCGGTTATTATAGATAAAAATTAATTTTTAAATTGCGATTAGATCGCCGAAATTTTGAAGCAGTTATTAAAAAAAATCACAATTAAAGAGAAGATATTTCCATGGTGCCGTCTTCCTTTTTCTGGAGGCAGTATTCCTGCGCAACGAGAATGCAGATGAGTACGTGTTCGTCCAGATGGCTACAAAAAACAATATATCACACGTTTGGGTACTCAATGTAGGTTATCTCTCTCTCTATCTTTCATTTTTCCAAAGTTCTTTAACTCTTCAAGGCTTCCGCTGTCGTATTCAGAAAGAATTCGAAACATGGGACATATCTGATTTCTTTGTCACATTTTTTGTCTTACATCAAATCGTCCGGGCTCATGACTTCGGCGAACGTGTCAATGGCATCTTCGCTCTCAAACGAGAGCTTGAACGGGGCGGGCTGGACTTCTTTCAAGTAGTCGTGCAAGTCGCGAACGTTGGCATCAAGGAAGAAACCGAGTTTCCAGAGCTTGGGCATGGTGAACTGAATTTTTTTTTCTATATAATTTATAGTTTCCTATGTAAGCCATGAATACTCTAACTGCCTCCCCCTCCCTCCATTTGAGTTAATTCTTTCCTAAGTGATTGCACTCCTGACTGTCCTAGAAAAATAAAACTGCATGCACCTCAATTGGAGTATTTACCGTACGTTTGCGCCCATAGTGAACTTTACTTGTATCCCATTAGTATATGATTTTTCTGTTCATATGACTTTCGGCACACCAAACGCATTTATGAATTTCGAAACTTAGATTACTGTAGGACGTCTATGGTGTGTGCCCTGATATTCTACCGTAAATAGTCATAATTCTAGTCTGTCGGGTTTCATAGCATGTATCTCTGGGCTCAAGTTCCATGCTTTTGCATCTTTCTTCAACAAAAAAGCTACCGTAATCGAAAAGGCTACCGTGTAATTAAAATCAATTTCTGTCAATAATTCTGAGCTATTCTCGAGTCAGTTGTTCCGCTTCCCTGCATTCTACCAACCTGGCCCCTGAAAATGTTGACTGGGTTTGCCAGATACGAGAAAGAAACGCTGTCCAAGTGGATGGGATCGAAGCTCTGAATCATTCTCGAAACGATCTCTGGATTGGTCGCGTTTTCCGAGAAGATCAAATGGGAGACTTTGTACTTCTTCTCCTGAAGAACTACCATTCGGTCCCAGTTGCCGTTCTGGGCGTCCTTGATAACTGTGAGGCGTTCAAAGTGGCCTTTCGACAGAATGTCGTTGATCAGGATCGGGTCGTCTGTCTTCACCGTCTCATCGTTATCGATTGGCATTGACAGTTGTTTCATGCAGAGATTGATGGTCCCGCTTTCTTGATGGTTCAAAGTGTGATCTTTGAGAAAGTGAGAACACCAATTTTGGTTGCAGACCAAGAGTGCCAATCTGAATTCGTTGTCTCAAAATGCTGTATTTTTTTGGTAATTTTCTAGAAATGTGTTAGTTTTTTCGAGGAATCTAAAAACGTCTGATATGAGAACACTTTAATGCTATCAGCTGGATAATAGAGACCAAAACCGGCCAAAAACTGCTCATTTAACATACACGTTGTACTACTGTTCGTACACCACTGCGTGGCGCAGTGGTAAGCTGCTTGTATAAGAAACTGTCAACGCGGGTACGAACCCGTTCAAAAATTCCTCTTTTTGTTTTCATATCTAAAACTTTTGAAAAGAGGTTGTAATCGGTTTTGATTTCAGATTTTCATTTCAGAAAACTAGAAAAAATCTAAGCACATTTCTCGACGTTTCCCAAGTTTGATGATTATTGTGATGGTACAACTTATAAGAAAGTTTTTGAAACGCTGCAATTATTCACATTCCACATGAAAAGCTTGTGTTTTGAACTCGTTCATTCATTCTCTGAACGTTTATTTGTTCTCTCTCCAGCTCTCTTTCTCAAAATCTCTTCTCAAAAAACGTTTCAATGATGACTGCCGTTTTTCGAATCATAATCACATTATATTTCGGTTTTTTTTTCTTCTTCGAAGTTGTATTAGTGTTGAGAATATGGATCGATTTTCCCAGAAAATTATACTTTATTCAAACACTATCAAATTTTGCTGGCCCTGCAGTAGCACTTTGCAGAACACACTTGGCTTTTTTGGGAAAGAATTCTTATAAAAGCCAATATTCCAATTTTCTGATAATCACTAAAGTCTTGTACATATTCAAAGTTGGTATTTTTTGATAACCCTCCTAGAAATCGAGATATGGGGCTTCAAACAACCTGCACCAGGGGCACCGCTATCAGAGTTTTTACTGTTTTTATGTCGTATTTCCGTTCCTCCCTTATGACTCCTTTTCATTATTGTTGAGTTCCGAATATGCGTTTCTCTTCTCCAGAAACTGTAATTCAAACTTCTGCCGATTATGCCGTTATAGCAATTTCTGTTAGAATTCTGTTCACAGAATAGAACATTTTGAAAGAACTGATGAAGACACTCTCTCTAAAACTTTCTGAGCTTTCTTTCTTCTCATTGTGTGTTCAAACAAAGTGAAATCCGGTATGGATTTACAAGCCACGCCCATATATAGTTATGTACTGCGCGCAGTTGAAATCCATGGGCGTGGCCTCGTAAGCCGACAACGAGTGGCAATTCGTTTGAACGCACAATTCAAATATCATGAAACAGAAGGTGAGATTGAAAAAATTCATTGTGAAAAAGTGAACAATGTTGGAATGTTGTAAACGTTCTTTGCAGTCTGATAATTTCAGTTGTCATTGCTTCTGTTGATTTGTTAATCTGTGCCATTGATTCCGGAGAGCAGTCTGGATATATTGTCACGAAAAACTTTTCTTTTTTGTTGTTGAAGCCAGAAAGCAATCCAAAACGAAACTTTCGAAAATAAACAAGCCCGAGTTCTACAATCTCATCATGTGGAAATGAATTTTCTTGCAGCATTTCAAAATTTCTCTTCAAATTCTCCCATCTTTTCAAGCATGGCAACCGTCCAGATCTATTTTTTCCAAAGGTTCAAATTAACGTTCTGGACTGTTCCCGTGTTGAAAATAAGCCATCTGCTAACCTGGCAGCGCTATTCATCATTGACGAGATATTGTCGACAGGGACGAGCGGCATGTCTCCCAGACGAAACGTTTCGGATGGCTCGATTGTAAAGATTCTCTTGGGCTTTGGATCGTCGTTCCACATCGTTTTCTAGAAATAAAAATCTAGAATGAAAGAATTCTGATTGTCAGTTTGGAGTAACATTTTTCTTGTAAAAGTTCAGATTTTTCATAGTTTGACATCTGAAATTTGTAGAATTTTTTCAAACTGCCGCCGCTTTTCTAGCAACGATGCTTCGAAATGTGTGTTGTTTAATTTGTTCGGTTCCAGCTCAATTGTTTCAGTTGAAATGTTTGATTCGTCGATGTTTGGTTGAGAATTTGTTTCAGATAGACTCTTCATTCCGAAAATTCTGTACAGCTTGATCTTCCTGCTGTTTTTTTCTTTTCTAAAAATTCGTAATATTAGTTGCTCTAATATTAAGTTTATGTCCGCCATGTTCCTCAGTAATTTGAACAGATTTTTCAATTCTGTTTTCGTTTTCGAACTTCAACAAATATTTTTCAGGCATGCGATCTTCATCATCATTCAAAAGATCTTCGGACGCTTCGGAGGATGAGAAGGAAGAAAAATTGAAAATTTGAATTTGATGATAAAGTTTTCCTCCTGTCTTTTTGATTCTGTGAAAAACTTCAGATAGATAACGAAACATTTATTTGAAAGCACGAAGTCTACACAAAAACGGGTTAAAATCAGAAGATGTGAAGACAAAGACAACATTTCTGCATACCTCCTCTTCACTTTTTCTTTTAGAAATGCGTCGATGATATAGTTGTTCCAATCGTGAGTTCTTAGCTCCAGCGCACTCCAAACCTCCAATTTTGTTTCCTCAGTTCTAACTTTCAACCATTTGAATTATGGTTGCAAAAAAAAACAAAATCGAGTTGCCGCTGAATTCAATTCTTCAATGTATTGTGTTCGACTTTATTATTGCCATTTTTATTATACATTTACAATCAGAGAATCTGAGGGAAAAAGAAACATGAGACTTTAAAGAGAAATGAAATGATTAAAAATAAATGATAATTCTACAGAAGGAAGAAGGATTATGCTTCAAACTCGCTGAAATAGTATACAGCAGCATCTAAGTTCGGTCCAACTAGTCGAGCGATTTCTTGAGCATTTCGGAGCACTTGTTCTTTTTTATCGGCATCGGTAAGCCGACTGAACGCTCTATCGAAAGTTGTCATAGCTCCATCAGTATATACAAGCATATCACCAAGAGGAAGTGGCGCGGGTCGAGGGAAACCGGGACAAAATTCGGCAAAACCATTTCGATCCGTGGATTTCTCAATGAATTCTGTACAAGCATCCAGTTCAAGCCAATTGAATGATTCATCACAAAGCAGGTCACTGGGACGGAACTTCGCCTTATACCGCATTTTTGGACACGAATGAATATAGTAACCCATGTAGTAGTACTTGAGATTGTGATTCACTTTTTCGAGACGTTGGGTCTGATCGATTTCTCTGAAAAATGACATAGATAATGGATGAATAATGGGGAGTATACAAACCTTAAAGCAGTGTATGTACCCATTGAAAGAAACGAGTAATCTGGATCGTAGTACATGTATTTGGCAGATAGGCAGTTCGGAAGAAGATCAACGACAGAAACGGCGATCAGTTTTCCGTCGAGGAGAAACCACAGATGGAATGAGCCGAGATCAACTCTGAAGTAAATGAATATTCAGTTTTTGAATATGAGCGTAGGCAGAATATTTGAATATGAGCGTAGGCAGCCAACTAGGCACAAAGGTGTATGTCAGAAAGTACTTATTCGATTAATTTTGAAGTTGGCATAGCTTTCGCAAAAGAGCATCAATTCTGGCACATCCACTTATATCTTCGTGCCTATAACCTACCCAAGTCTCTTCTCTTTAATTAACGGCGAATCACACAAAAACCTTCGGAAACCAGCAAGTCTACATCCCTCATCTTTATGAATAATGTGTTGATATTTCTTGTAAAGCTCAAATGATTCGTTATCTTTTGAATCGAATTCTTCAGTTCCTAGAGGGACCAGCTTCACTTCCAATTTATGCTTCCAATCCGGACGAGCCTCATCGATAAACGATTGAATAGTTCTCTGTCTATTCGCATCTTTCTGTCGTCGCTCGGCACGAACGACGTCTGGATCGAGGTTCCGTTGACGACACTTTTCTTCGAATCGTTTGTTTCGAATCTCTTTCTTCTTCAAGACTGGTCTATCTGGATCTTTCTCTTTTCTTACAGCTGTCACGTCTTCTGATTTCACTTTCTCCGAACTTTTATCAGACGATGTTCCAGGCACCACCACCTTTTCAGCTCCAGAATCTTCCTCCTTAATCCCACAAACCGGACGTTTTCCAGTTGCCAAGAACTCGTTCATCTGGCGCATCGCTCGTTTTTGACTTCGAGACATTTTGAATTTTGTGACATCGAGACGAATCGTGAACTGCGGACAGCACGTGACACGATTATTCGGTTTGTAGAGATAACGACCGGATCTGTACAAGAGGAAAAATGAGAAAAGGAAAGGGAAGAAAACAATTCCCACCTTCTCCAGCCCATGTCCAGTAGCCCAGCATAGTCGTTGACTCGCATTGTGTGAGCCCAGGCACCAGCTGTAAGCAACTTTTCGGGGTTTTTTGAAATTTTCTTTCCAGATAAAAACATAGTTTTCCCAGGCAATTCAAGGGGAGCTTTGGCTGATAGGAAGGCTGGAGAAGGCGAAGGAATGTGTGGTGAACTAAGAACTTACGTGCTCCAGCCAGCCTCCAATAAGTGCATAAAATTGTCAGACGAGATCGCGTAAATAGTTAGGGCTAAATAATCAAAATCAGTTCGAAAAATGTTTCAGATCGGCGACATTTCGCAACGAGACATTCGGAAACTATGACGCGTCCTAGTTGCGGAACGTATGGTTTCGAAACGTCTGGTTCCAAAATGTCCAGGAACCAATGTTTCAAGTTTTTTCTATTTATGAACGTTCATTTGAATTCTAAAAAAAGCATACCGGTTGACACCGATGATTCTTCTTTTTCCGCTTCACCACCACCACCATCGGCCCTCGAATTGCCCGCGTCTTCTTAAAATTAGTTTCCAAATTGTATGAAAAATTGATTTTTTTTGTTTTAAAATGATCTAGATAATAACCTTTCACACCAGATTTCACCGTTGTTTCTCCCCGCTCCCCGTTACAGTAGCCGCAGTTGGACTTCTGATTGGTGCCAATAAATTCGAGGAACGTTCGACTCATATCTCCTGGAATGGTTTTTTTTTCAAAGAGGATGAATAGAACAATTTGAAATATAGAAAAAATGGAAATATAACCGTTAAAATGAATGAATATAACATTAAAAAATTTGAATATTTTATCTCAATTTGGATAAACAAAAAACGTAACAAGAAACAAGATTCCTTCACTAAATCTATGCATTACTAAAAACAAACAAAAATTAGGATCATCCCTGAACGTTCTCCGCATATCGTTTCTTCTGAATCTCGTCCCGTTTCGCCATCTTCGCCGCCTTCTTCTCTTCAGCTTCCTTTTGTTGCAGCATCACCTCAAATCTCGGATCTTTCGGATCCATCCAGTATCCAAAGTACTCCTGAATTTCCCGGATTCTCTTTTCGAGTGCCAACTCTTTATCATCTTTTTCTCGTTCTTGTTTCACCAGAGATGCTTCGTATTTCGCGAGAGCTGCTGGATACTTTTTGAGGTTTTTCTCCAGTTCAGCCAGCCTGGAATCTCGAATTTTATGAAAGAAAAGCGTGGTACAAACTTACCTAGCCTCTTCTGCCGCCTTCTTTTTCTGTTGCAACTCCATGTATTCTTTTTTGACATCATTGAACTCTCTATACAATCCAAGAGCTTGTTCCTCTTCGATTTCTTCTGCAGTTGGAAACAGTTCTTCCACTGGAACACCACTTGCCAGTCCGTATTTTCCGAATCTTTCTCGACGAGACGTTCGTTCTCGTTCCGAATCGAACTGAATTGGTGGCATTCCACCGGCAGCAATGATCCGGTGTCGTGGGCGAAGACTTAAAACAAATACATTCATAAGAAATAATAAGAAATGAACATATTTGTTTACAGACACTTGAAAAAACGTACTAGCTGACATCGACTTTTGGAGCTGCTTCCTCACTGGCAGTTGCGAAACTTCTCGCCAGTACTCTCCAGTGTTTCAACATATTCCTGCAATTTTGTTGTTAGCAAAAATGTTATCAATGAAAGATTGCTTTCTTGCTAAGCAAATGACTAATGTATTTTCTATTGACTGGAGGAAGCACGCCCCATCGAAATATGATAAACGGCGGGGACGTTGAAAGTTAGAAAATGTTGCTTGTGTTTATTTAAATTGAAAACCGTTCATTGATTGGAAACAAAGTGAAATTTGCAAAAAAAAAGATCAAATGTGAGAAATGTGAGTAAGTTTGACAAGATACAATTAAGCATTCTGAAGCTCCGAGTTGTCTGGTGAGATGATCATTCCGGAAACTTCCCAAACCTGAAAAAGGAAAAGGAATATTGGCTAGAACAATTATTTTTCCCACCTGCAGTTTATTGAATTCGTCGCTACTGCAAATAGTCCATGGGCGGTTTGGATTCCAAGAGAAGTCAGCGACTTTTCCTGAGTGTCCAGCGTGAACGAACAGCACTTCTGCTGGTGGCGATTCGGATTTTGGAGAGGATGAAGACGAAGGATCTTGAATTTTGGATAAATCCCATACAATAACACGGCTGAAAAATGTTTTCATAGGCAATTGTTTTATTGATTGCGACCTACTTATCGGATCCACTGCTCGCAAGAACAGTATCAAAATGAGGACTGAATTCCACTTGAAACACTTCGTCGTCATGATGTCTGAGAGTATACATTTTGTTTCGCATATTTCGAATATCCCATAGAGCAACGGTCTTATCAAGAGATCCAGTAGCGACGATGAACTCTGAGAATGGGTTGAAAGATAGGCAGTTAACTGAAGAATCATGACCAGCAGCTGACAGTTGCGGCTTTGGTTGTCGAAGATCCCAAAGATTTCTGAGTTTGGAATATATGTTTTAGAAGTATATCATCTTAATATGCTTACAATTTCTTATCATTTCCAACAGAACCGAAAACGTTCTCATGGAGAGTATGAAAAGCGACATCTTCAATGTTCGAAGCATGTCCCTTGAACTTAGTCTGTGGTGTTATCTGTCCAGATAATCTCTGATTCGCATTGATATCCCAGTGGCAGATCTAAATTGAAAGTTATTTTTTTTGGACTTTATAGATTTCTCACCATTCCATCATCTCCGGCGGTTATCAAATGACCTTCTTTTATGTTATTCCACGACATTCCATATCCTTCACCCTCGTGGCCTTTCAATTTCAACTGTGGCCGGAATTTGTTGTCGTGAGGCTGAGATGGATGCTTTGTATAATCGAAAATGTACACGTCGTCGCTCGGTCCTCGGCTAGCAATTATGATCGGATTTTGTGGCATGTATCGAGCACGATGGACCTCCCCTGGATGATTGATTCGAATTTCGACATCCAGTTTCGCCGCATTTCCAACACCGTATCCGCCAAACTCTTCAAGTTCAGCGTCCCATTTCGCTTCATCGACTTCTTGTGTGTCAATAGTTATTGAGAATTTGGAGATCATTAAATGATTTTGAACGTCGTCAGATGTATGCGTGCCCATAATCATTCGATGGACAGACGTATCAGAGTTTTCTGTCTATAACAGAAAATATCACTTTACAGAACATTCCTTTAAGAATAATAAACTAACTTTAGTGACATCGGGCATCCACTGAACTGTTAAAGTAGGCCAATCTAGTTCTTTAGTCACTACTGTATCATAGAGGTAAGGTACATTTTTCTTCCAAACTCGTTGTTCCCTGCTAATTTCTTCGCAGGAACCAGCATCACTCATTTTTTCTGAATTATTCCCTTCACAAAATGTCAGAAAGCAAGCGTTACGATAAGTATACAACTCTGAGGTCACAACATCCACACATGCAAACGAAAACGAAAAGACAAGCAAATTGAATATCAAGTTTATTTCACTCCAGTTTTAAACGTTAACATGATAGGAGATGAATCGAAAATCTTACAGAATGAGAAAGTAAAAATATGCAATCAGAATGTGTTAGCGGGGGCGTTTCAGGTGAGATGCAAAAAGAGGATAAATACGAATAATTTAAGCGCTAAGCGCGGTTCACATTGGTCTTTCCACAGCGTCCGGCGCAATCTCTTCTTCAGCTTCATTGTAAATGTTGTCTGCCATCTGCCAAACTTGTAAAATGTTGTCTTCAGAAACACTGCAAACGACCCAAGGCTCGTTGGGATTCCACGAGAAGTCACTGATTTTGGCTGTGTGTCCACCGTGAATGAACAACAACTCTGGTGGTCCATCCTCGGCATCTTCGGCGGTTTGGTCTTCTCCAATTTTTGACAAATCCCAAACATGAAGGCGTTTATCAGTTCCACTGGATGCCAAAATAGTTTCGTTATGTGGACTCCATTGGACTTGGAAGATCTCGTCACGATGAGATTCGAATGAGTGAAGTTTAAGGCGCAGATTACGGAGATCCCAGAGAGCAACGGTCTTATCAGCAGAACCAGTAGCAAGAATGAATTCTGAATAGGGATTGAAGGCAAGACAATTGACTTCAGCAGTATGTGCATCAACGGAATGACCTGGTGTATTGCTTCGAATATCCCAGATAAGCCTAAAATAAGAGAAGTTCATTTGTTGTTGCGAATCCTTCGGCACTTACAATTTTCTATCATCTCCAACAGATCCGAAAACACCATCGTGCAAAACATGCCATGCGACATCCTCCACGACGGAGTCGTGTCCTTTGAAAACTTCTCTTGCTTTGAGCTCACCAGCAACATTCTGACTGGCGTTGATATCCCAATGGCAGACAGTTTGGTCATCGGATGCCGACAGAATTAATCCTTCCTTGTTAGGATTCCATGAGAGACCATATCCTTCTTTAGTATGTCCTTTGAGTTTGATTAGTGGAGTGAATGAATTGTCGCGTGGAACCGCTGGATGTTTGGTGTAATCAAAGATGTAAACGTCGGCAGATGGAGACTTTGTAGCAATGATGCTGGATTTTTGAGGCATATAACGTGCACGGTTAACCTCTCCTTCGTGATTGATTTTGATATCCGGTTCGACTTTACCGTTCACTGCTCCGAAACCACCGAACTCGCTGCGTTCGGTATCATAGCGAGATGCATCGAATTGAGCATCGTCGGTTGGCATGGATATTTTCGAAATCAATAAATGGTTCTGCTCATCCGATGTATGAGTTCCAAGAATTAATCGATGAACCGAGTGATCGCTGCCTCCCTAAAAAACATAAATGTTGAATAGTCTTTTCGAGGGTTATCATACCTTTTCTGTTTCTGGGAGCCATTGTACAGTCAAAGAGGGCCACTCCAGAGCGTGAGTCATGACCAAATCATAAAGAAATGGTGTATTTTTCTTCCAAATTTTGTACTCGTCGTTGGCGACACGATCTTCCGAAGTACCATCTTCCAAGGTGGCCATTTTCTGAAAAAAAACGAATTTAGAAAGGCAGTTAGACAACGAGACATATTTTCCAAGTTTTCTATACGAGACATAACAAGAAACAAAGCACAAATTTGAGAAATAAGCAGAAAATCGATAAAAATCCTTGAATAGCGGCTCCGAATGCGGGAAAAAACGGTGTTTCTTCAGAAAATCCCCTCTTTGAATGGCTGCGCGTCGCGGCCTTTCGCGGGCGTGCACCGGGTCTCGCAGCGAATAGCCATTTTTAACGTCGCAGAGTACGGTTTTTTATGATAATTCTCTTGGACTACTCTCGGAAAACTCTATGCTCACTAAATTCAGTAGGATGGACGTCATCAATTTCTGCACTTCACGTCGCCTCCACGCCTGGATTTTCGTTCTAAAAATAAAAAAAAATCATCAGCGCTTTAAAAATTTGTCGTTCTCGTTCTCTTTGTTCTAGACCACTTTCGCTACAGTATACTCCAACCCATAATTTTTCAGATGCAAGAAGAAATAATAGATTTCTTCCGGAATCCGGCCTTGCTGTTCTACATGACTTTAATGTTGACAGTTTGTATGGTGAGTGATTTATACAACTGACAATGGTTTACAACGCGAATTTCAGGTCAGCGGGTCACAACAAGTAGGAGATGTTGTAGAAACCGAATTTCACGCATATCGTCTTCAACAGTTTGAAATCAGTGGAAATATGTACGGAAGCAGAAATCATCGGGTGTCCTACGAAGCTGTCTCTTTGGGATCTCGCGCTCTTCGGCGGTAATGAGCTAAAAAATGCACTGAATAATTCCGATTCATTCCAGAACAATGGTCACAACGTGGCGTGAAGTGCTGACGCACGACGTCGACGACATGTGGGCACTGTCAACTGGTGCTGTTCTGGTTTTCATTCCAGACAATATCGATGATCTGAATGATATTGACAAAAAGGTAAATAGTTTCAAGTTGGAATTCTCCTCATTCAACATTCTATTCAGGCTTTCCTCGACTTCGAAACCAAGTTGCTCAACGTGAGAACTGATTTGGCCGTATATGTAGCTCCTTACAATGATGATGCTGCTTCCATTCTGAATGATGTCAACACTAGAGCCGAAAAAGCTCCAAGTGCAGCTCAACATCTTCTGCAATCTCTTTCCGGAAACACAATAAGTATCACATCTTCTGATAATGTTCAAGAACTTCCGGATAACTACAAGCCACTTAATGTTGTGGTTAGTTATTGGCATCATCAATTGTTTCTTTATAATCGGTTTACAGGGACGTTTGAGCAGTGGAGATCGAGCCTCACCAACGATTGCATTCGTCGCTCATTATGATACCTCTTCAGTCATCCCTGGCGTTTCTCCTGGAGCAGATTCAAATGGATCTGGCGTTGTTGCACTTCTCGAACTGCTTGCCGTGCTCTCAAAGTTTTATGACAGCCCAAGCACACGACCACCATACAACCTCCTCTTCATGTGGACTGCTGGTGGAAAGCTCAACTATCAAGGATCACGTCATTGGATCGATGAGTTCCAGAAAGGTATCGAAGGAGCTGATTTCTTGGATTCCGGACTCAATCGAAAAGGTGTGTTCTGCTCAGTCAGGCATTTTTACAAAAGAGATTTCTAGATGATCGTATTGACTTGGCTATCTGCATTGAATCGATTGGAAGAAAAACTGGAGGACTCTACATGCATGCTGGAAAGGCGCCAGGAGAGAATTCCTCTGCCGCTCAACTTCTCAGAAGATTAAAGTATAGTCTCTCTAAGAGCTTCAGTTTTTAATCGTCTGTCAGATATTTCAGTAACATTGCTCCAAAGAAGAATATCGAGCTGGTCACGAAGAAAATCTCTCTCACGACGGCGAGTGCGTGGGAACACGAAAAGTTCAATATCAAGAGAATGCCAGCTGTAACCTTGTCTACTTTGTCTTCTCCAACTGATCCTGCTCGTAACTCAATTCTTGATCTTCCATCAAACATTGACGAGGAAGAGCTGATTGATAATATTCGTTTGATCGCTGAAGCTGTCCTCGGATACATTCTCGGGCTCCCAGAAACCGGACCATCATCTGATTCACGTATCAAATCTGAAGTGAGCATGCTATCGAAAGATGCTGTCGATAAGCAACGTGTCCATCACTTCATTCGGCAATTCGCTTCAAAACCTCGTCCAATTGGAGATAGAAGAGCTACCGAAAGTGTTACATCTAACTTGGCTTCTGCTGCAGCTGGTTACGGACAAGTTTTCAAGTCAGCAGTCACTATCACCGACGCCAAAGTATTTGGAGTAACACAAAACCGTCTGGTCGCCGAACGAGTAAAGCCAGCAGTATTCGAGCTTGTTATTGCTTCAGGTGTTATCGCATATCTCTCAGCTTTTTACTACGTAAGTCCAGAAAATTGAAAAACTATTTTCGAACATATAGCATCTTCCAGGTCGCCACACACTCCCAAAAGTCTATTGAAGGAACTGTCTCCGCAATCCGCAAATCGATCTTCTAATCATACTTATACCGTGTTCTCCGTTGACGATTCTTGTTGATTCTTGTCTACATTTTCAGATCTAAAATGCTTTCTATTTTCTATGCTTGCGTTCTTTCGATAATTTATTAGGCCATTGTTTTAACTTATTGAGGAAATAAAGATATAAAATAATATTCAGTAGCTTTGTGAACTGAAAGCGGTGCATGCTTTCATTGTTTTCAGTTTTCTAATAATCCGAGTATTCCGCATTTCCTTCTTTCTATTAACGCTCAACCGAAGGCAAAAATTTCGGAAAGGCTCTCTCGAAATTATTTTTCCTTCTTTCTTTTTCAGAAGTAATCCTATAAAAACGTGCGAAATTGTGATGGAATTCACAAAACTCGGATTTAGTTTTTTCTTCTCATCAACAAACTCCATGCAACTTTTCTTTCCTTTAAAATCTTATGTGATAGCCAAATCCAGAAGAGGGCCAAGAACTACTCTCAATTAGAATTCGGCAACTTCGGACAGAATAAGACAACCAGACGAATATTCAAAACTACTAGTGCAAACATTCCATTCCAAGACCCATATCGGTACTTTCTTTTCCCGTAGTCAATCATTTTTGTAGCAAGAGATAAACAAGGATTTTATAACAACGTTTATAACACAAACAGGAAGTGTTTAGGCTTGTTGTCCCGAGGATCTGAGGCTGGTGGCGATTCTGTCCAAATCCTTGCGTCCCTGCAACAAGAATACTTATCATTTCGTTTCGGCTACAGAAATGAGCTAATTTTAGTTCGAAATTTTTTTTTTAGAATGGACGTGTAATTTAACTTTTGTCGCTACAAGCAGTTGAACCAACTTTGAAAAGTCAATTCGTATTTTAGAAAATGAAAACTGCACAAATAAAAACAAACCTGCTTGGAGAGGATTCTTCCCTTGCCGTCTGGGTGCTTCTCAACCCACTTGATCTTCTCGAGTTGTTGGACAGCCTTTCTGAGGCAGTTTCCAGCCGAAGTTTGGAAATGGTTTGGGGCGACTCCGCGTCTCTTATTTCCTCCGTAGACCTTCTTGAAAGCTCCGATTCCTATAATTACAGGTTCACTCGAGCAATAAACTTCAAAAACTCACCAGCTGGACGGAAATAAAGATGACGAGCAAGACTGGCAGCGCGGGTGTAGAACCAATCTGGATCGACTGGAGCAAGCTCCTTGTTGACTCCGAGCTTGACAAGGTCGGACCATTCTGGGACCTTGACCTTTCCGCTCTTCTTCAAGAAGTGAGCGATCGATTTGGTAGCCTCGTGCTGGTCGACGTCCTTGATGGAGGTCGCTCTTGTCATTTTACCTCAAAATAATACTTGTTGAGAGGTGGATCAGCAAAAATTCGAGAAAATAGAAAATTAAGAGGTTCGGAAAAAATATTTGTAGAATATAATTCAGTAAAATTTCAATATAGACTGTAAAAACCAACAAAAGTGTTCTTTCTGAACATTTTTCAATTGAAACAACTCAAAAAACTTTCAAAACAAGGACATTTTTTTCAAAAAATTGGTAGGAAAAGAAAAAATAATTCGGAAAGCACTGAATTAAATCGTGTAACCTGCATACATATTCGCTGCGTAGCGACTCAACCGCGACACGCGACGCGCCCGCCGGCATTGAGTGCGCTTCTGAACAACGGGGGCGGGCGTTTGAATTGAATTTTTAAATGGATATTCCTTTAAATTTATCGATTTTACATTCTGAGCTTTGTAGACACGTCTGATATAAACAATAAACATGAATATATTACAGAACAAGCAAATTCCTGCTCAAACAGGATGGACAACACCAACACCATAGGTAATTATTGAACAGCAAAGAAAAAAACTTGGAAAGAATGTCCTTGGACATTATTGGTGCGAAACACTTATAGATTGAAACGAGCAAGATGGGTTTAAAGCGAGACAAAAAATGGAACGTAAATAGAACGTTATCCAGGAAGAAAATTAGATTAGAAAAGACTGAGATCCAATTGATTTCGAACACGTTGCATCCTGCATGCAACCGTTTTCTATCCATTCTTGAATCGATTTTCTTCATCTGAACACAGCAAAAACAATTACTAATAACAACTTCGGCAAACTTTGCAATGATGAATTGATTATTTTAATTCGAATGATTTCAGATGCAGATAATGGTAATTCAACCGCTGATCAAGAGAGGTTCGTTCTGTTGTGTAAGAAAATGTGAACAATTTAATTTTCAGTCTTCCTACAACCACTTCAGTTCTTGACAAAAGTAGGAGTCTTTTCGGGAACCCATCGGCTGCGAAATCTGTATGTGATCCATTTGAATTTTCTGAAACTGTTGATTTTTTCAGGACACAATCCGTGA
>GL379792.1:1057036-1105758 GCA_000143925.2 Caenorhabditis brenneri
TGGTTGCAGAGTGTGGAGAGAAAGGAGAGTGTGTTGACCACACTGGCTACATCTTACCTGCTGGAGCTTCAATTTTTGGTGAATATGAAGACATGCCAGCGTGAGTTTTGAAACTAATTGTACATAAAATCTAAACTATTTTCTTTTTCAGACCGGAAAACCCTGGGGAGCTCCTGAAAGGGAAGACGATCTATATTCATTCCACTCACGCCGCTCGTGAAGTCACCCAAACCGGACCTGGAGGCACATTCATTGAAATCTGGAAGCCGATTTTGGAACTTCTCGGAGCCACAGTCATCGAAGGCGACTATGATAAAGTTATCGGGAATGGTGCCAAGTTTGACGTTGCCCTCGTGGACGGTACGTTCCGAGACGAAGTGCTCTCGTATGCTGACGACATCGGAGCTAGTAAAGTGACTTCGGAATGGGTCATTCAGGTAATTGATTGAATTATATTTAGTTTTTCTTCATTTGAACTGTTTGCAGACGATCATCTTGGGAGAGGCTCCAGAACCAACAGCACATCCGAAGTTCGACCCGAATCGTCTTCACCATCGCACTCGTTATGATTGAATCGCCCCATATCAATAATCTAACCTTTTTTTTTCTTAAATTGAACTCATGTTAAAAGTATCATTATTTCTCCCTTTGAAACTGCTCCGACCCCCCATTCGATCTCTTATTCAAATCCGTTCGAGTCACTTTCAAAATTCCCAATATGACTCTGTGTTTTAGTGTCAAAAAATTGAGTCATCCATGAACAATGCTGGTCATTGAATCATGAATGATTTCATAATTTATTTCTCTGTCCATTAAGCTTATTCTCCAACTTTTGAGTCTTTTGTGAACGACGTTCCCCACAGTGCCAGTTTCTAAAGACCCTTGACTTACCTGGCTGCTAGATCTACATTTAGTCGTCACAATTTTTTTGCTGACTAAAAGAACACGTCGGCTCACATAAAACTCTCCAATACTCAAGTCATTTCCCTTTTTTTCCCAACTTGAGTTTAAAATCACTATAACCATTATCATTTCCCCCTCTGCAATGTAATTTCCCCATAACCCAACCCAACCAACTGTTCCAATATATTTATTTAGCAATGGTCATCACATATTTATTGTCTTTATTTCTTGGAGCAGACTAGTCAATAAATAAATCTGTCATAACAATTGATAACTTCTCTTTTTTCTTGTGGAACACACTCATCCATATCGATATCGTTTGGCATTTTTTCAAAGCAAAGTAATCGTCGAAATGTTACGAAAAGCAGAAGAGTGGCAGACGAAACCAAATGCTTAGCATTTTATAACTCAATTTGTGTTTCAATAAGAAAAATGAAATTTTTCTAGAAAAGCTGAGCAATGGGACTGTAAACAAAGTGAAATGAAATTCTGTGAAGTCAGGGAGAAGTTTTTTTGAAAAAAAAATTGTGTGAAAGTAATAAATAAAATATTTTATTGATTCTGTCGATCTCACTTTTAATCTTGGTGGATTTCGAAATGTTGTTTTATTGAGAAAAATATATCAATTGTTTCAGTTGAACACTTGAATTCTAACAAAACGATTCTCAAATCTTCATATATCTCTTTTTGTTACCACTACCCTCTTCCTTTTTTACCGTTCTTTTGTTTCTTTTTCTCCAATCTTTTTCCGCAATCACTTCATTTCAACTCAACAATTTTCAGATGTCGTCGCAACCAACGTTCCGAGGAGGAGGTGGACGTGGAGGTGGTGGAAGGCCTCGCGGAAGAGGTGCAAGAGGAGGACAATTTCGCGGAAATTCTAGAGAACGCCGTTCGGAACATCCCCTTAGTCCGGATAGAAGGTGAGCATTTCTTCCGAATTATTCGATCATTATTCTTCTTATTTTTCAGATCAATTCACAGCGAAGATCAATTCCGGCCACCTCGTTTCAGCAACTATCGGGAACCTCGGAGACCGAATAGTCGCAGTCCGTCTCCACAGAATCGTATGCAAAACAGAAACAGTCCTCATGAATTCTCCGATCGATGTTAGTTTTCAAAAAAAATCTGCGTTCTATCTGTGAATTCTTCTTTCATTAATGCTTGGATTTGTCGTTGGGAAAGAGACTTTTCGGAAGAATTCGAAATTTTTCTAGACATTGTTCGACTTTCTGAATTTTTTGTTATGCAAGGTTCTAGTTTCCCGCAAAGAAGAGTCTTTTCAACTAGCATTCTGTTTTGCAAAAATTTTAATTCCAAACCGCACATAACTAACACATTTTTCGAATTGTTTGCAATGCACTAACTGCTGAAAGCATTTTGCATCATTCTTAATAATCCTACTAACTTTTCACCAATAACTTCTTCCAGCGATGAACGATCATGACCGCCGACGTCGTTCGCCGGGCCCAATGCGAAACGAGGATCGAAACGATCGAAGGATCGATGGAAACCCATCGAGAAACGAAGAATCAATCGACGTCAGAGCTGTCATTGAGGATAGACATCCGACTTTGAAGCTCACCGGAAAGGAGAAAGCGAGAGAGTGGAAATTGAGACTTGGTATGTTGAATTTGCGGTTTCGCGACATTTCGGAACTAGATGTTTCGCAACCTTGACTTTTATTCGTTGCAAAATAGCACAGATTTTTCAAATGACACAATTTTTTCAGCGGATGCTGAGGAAGAGGTTCGTCGTGCCGAGTACGCTCTCCGACGTGCCAAAATGGATCACGAGGCGATAAAAGAAGCGTATCAAGAGTACACCGAAACCACAATTGTACGTAAAAATTAATTGTTCGTTCTCTTTTATAAATCTTTTATAGCCTCAAGAGCTGTTGTCGAGGCCGAAACCGGCATGGTAGGGCTACACAGTTATGCTTCCAGAACTTCTGTCAACTCACTACTTTCTGTTTCATAATAATTCCCCCATCCTCTTTCTATGTACCCATTTTCGTGTTCAGAATTCGTTTTTAAACACTTTGTATTTTTTTATTCGCTCAGTGCCATTTCTTCTAAATATTTTTTATCCATTCAATTGAATAGAATGTGAATATTCTTCAGTGCCACGCCGCGCCATCAACAGACCGTGGGAAGAAGCGATCAATTCTTGTCTCCTCGGAACTATAACAGAACACAGCATTTCTTCTTCTTCAACACAAAAAAGTGTCGAAAAATATCTCATTATTTTTTCATGTGCCCCCGAATAGAGGATGGAGAAAAAAGAAGCAGCGAGCTTTATTTTTTTTTGTGAAACGGGAGAAACGAATTAATATTATTATTATTCGGAAACGTTTTCCCTTTCTTCCCGGATCCATATAAATTGACTCTTTTCCCTTTCACTAAAAATGGCAGGTGCGGCTCTTTCTGTTTGCATCATAATTAGAAGTATTATGATGCTTAATCGAGGTTTTGGGGCAAAGGGAAATTAAATTCAGGAAGAAAGATCGAGAAGTTAATTGCACTTTTAGTGAGAAAGGGGATCGACTCCAGTGTTCTGATTTCGTTTATTTTATTATGGCTTGCCGCGCCTCCGGCGCTTCAGCAGCAACACTCTTACAAAAACGAAAGCTTGTATAAAGTTACAATGCATCTTGCCGCGCCTCCGGCGCTTCGGCGGCAGTCTGATTTTATGCTCAGTTATGAGAAAGGAAGTTGCTTTTTTGGTTCTCTTTCCGAATAGTGAAGAAAATCAGTGTTAACTCCAAGTCAAAGAACTTCTTTATTATGGGTTCTTCAGTAAATAATCAAAATCCTATTCATTCCGCATGTACCCAAGATCTCAGAAACTCGTTAACACATCAAAAAAACGATTGACTAGATTTCTGTTGCGAATTCCAAAAACAGGTGAAACTCCATTATGAGTTTCAGATTCGCCTCTTCAAAATTGTTAAAAATAAAACGAACATTTCTGACTTCCTTCCAATCAAAAACCTATGTTGATGTTTGTGATTAGAGCTCGTTTTTGTTTCTTTCCTGAAACAGATTTCTGGAGACCAGAAAATGCACCAAATTGAGTTTTCTCATCATTCAATAACCCAGATTTCTCGTCTCTCTTTTTTCAGAGAGATCAATATTTTCTTCTTTGCTTTGTATTTCTTGCTCTTCTCTATTCAAATGGAAATCAGCATTCAATTGTGACCCGTGGGAAAACCGATAGAATACTGGCGAAGATGGTTTACCGTCATCTTAAACGTGTGTTTGGCTGTCAGCTATATAGGATTGATTTTTGATTTTATTACTCTTTTTTGGAAAAAATTAGCTTAAAAGAACTGAATTTAGCTTTTCACACAAGTCCTTTCAGAAGTATTTTCTCATAGCCTTTATCACTTCGAAGTTCGTTTGGAAAGTCGAAATGACTGATTTTTCAGAAAAAGTGTTCCAGGAGTGAGTGCAGTTTTGAGCTCATTTTCATCCTTTTTTTTTTGAATTCTGTCTACATAAATTGAACCTAATTTAGTAAAAATTCATTCAAAAAAAAAACTCTCCAAACAGAAACTTGAATTACCGTATCCCAACTCAGCTCCCATTCTGAAACAAAATACGTTTTCCCTAATAATCTAATAGAACTAGAAATAACAGAAGTTGAGTCTAGAAAATAATGCCTTCCTCATAACAATTCTAGTTAGCTATGCGAGGGTGGGGTGAATTGCAAATCAGATCAGTTATTTTTAGAATCACATGTCTTTTTTGACATAATAGGAAGAATTGAATTCTAACTCAACTACAATCAAACATTATTCAAATAACAGACAGAACCAAACATCTTATAGACATTTCGAGTTATGACTTTTGATTTTGATTTGAAAATTTCTTGGAAGAGGCCATAATGAGCTTGTGAGTAGAAAGTAGTTGTTCAGTTTTCTGTTGGTTCTTATTAAGTTCCCTTTTCCCAAAATTTGGGCTGAAAATCAATTTTCAGAAAGTGAGAACTATTTTTAACACCCATCAAACCTAATGATTTAGAGTTTTCAGTCATATTCTAGGAGATTTTGAACGGAGGTGTTTGTAGAATTCGAATTTGGGAGGTCACCCCTTCGATGTATTCGTGACTGCAAGACTACATCGGATGGGTGGTTTCGTGAATGGATATCCTGGAAACACTGTCCTAATACTTCTTGAATGAAGAAGAGAATGACTTGAAGTTGTCCTATCTTGACCTAGAAAAGGCCATAGCAGTAACGACGACCACAACCATGCATCCCTTGTTCTGAGTTATCCAGTGGTACCAATGACTTACTGAAATCTCATTGTCATGTCTGACCAGTCCCTAGTCAGTCTTCTTATTCCGGGGTGTATCTTCACACGGGTTCTTTGAAAAGTACTTTCTCATAACCTTCTTTTCCCAGGAGTTGAAATTGAAAACTGAGTTTTCAGAGTGTGAATTTTAGAAATACATAGATTTTTCTGGAAAATTTTTGGTAGATACTACTGATGGGCCTGAGAAGCTTCCCTGACAGATTATGAAAAAAAAACACTACCGGTTAGAAACTGCAACATGCCTTGCTTGTCTTTAAGTGCCGGGAGCTTTTTCAGTCTCACTTAAAGTTCCCATTCTTGTTTCGATTCAAGACATCTCACTTTTCTATGAGTTGGTGGCCTGAAAATAGATGAACCTGTGAGTAAATTTCTGAAATTTCCAGTCCTCACTGGATCCTGAGAGTCTGGAGATCTTCATCTGAAATCGCCACCTCAATTGTAAATAAGGGGGCCGAGTTAGATGAAGATTTCCAGACTCTCAGGCTCCAGAGTGGGCTCGAAATTTCAGAATCTACTCACATAAGCATCTACTCTCAGACCACCAACTTACAAAAAAGCTTTGTTACCTAGCGAGTCCAGAACATCCCCACCAGCTCCGCTCTAGCGGAATAAACATATTCCTTCCCAACTTTTTCGATTCTTTATCTCCTAGATGCTCAATTTCAAAGCCAACTAGGCAACTTCAAACAAAGCTCCCCTAGTCAAGAATGCCTAATCCATCCGTAAAGCCATTCATCCCAAAACCGCTTGCTCTTCAGATCATAAAACCAGTCCCCCTAGAAATCTCAAGAAGAATAAAAACCGAGTCGTTCACTACCACTACCAACTCTTCCTTCCATCTTCAATCCTTTCCTCACCACCCAATTTATCTTCTTCTTCGTCTTCTTCTCCCCTCCACTTCTTCTTCTTCTTCCTCTGCTCATTTTTTTGTCATGTCCTGTCCTTTTTGCGAAACGTTTTTCTTGCACTCTCTCCTTCTTTGCAAAGCTATCATTTCTTCTTCGCCTTCTGTGAGTCAACGGACGAAGCCTCGGCGCCCACCATGTAAAAGGGAAGGAAGGAGAGGCAGAAGAAGAGAACATGGAAGGGCAGAAGAAACGGAAGAAGAAGACGTCGTCGAGCATTTCATCCTAAAAAAGCTGCTCCGCCGCCGCCTTCTTCTCCTTTTTTGGTCGACGGCGAAGAAGAAGAAGAACTTTTTATTGCCCTTGGGGGTGTAAACGTTTTCCATCAAGTAGATTGAAAGCCAATTCATCCGGTTCCCTGGTTTCGGGGATACATTGAAAATGGACTTTTCTTTGTCTTTTTTTTTTTAATAATGTTTTTTGAAAAACGACCGTAACCCGTATTCCCATTTTACAGTATCCCTTGTACACTGGTTGTCATGTCTTCAATTCCTGACAATGAGGACTTCCCAGCTCTCACTTCTGCTATTTCAAATGCTCCTGCTAAAGTTCAAGGAGTATGGGCTCAACGGAAACCGGATCAAATGATGAAATTGAGTAGACAGAGTGAGACGGTTTTAGAAATTTATATGTAGCATGATTTGAGATTTCTAGGTTCTGAGACTAAATCGAATGCATGGTCGAATAATGTATCAACTGCGGAAACAAAACTTACCATGGAGGTTTTGGGAAATTCAGGAGATCGAGGTTTGTTTGAGGGTTTACGTTTAGACTGGGGGCACGGAATATTTGTTTTTGACCGACAACATCTCGAAGGCTCAGCGTGTGGTTCGCCATGAAGAATAGAAGTTTTGTCTAGCATTTGAACAAGTTATGAGAAAGTACAGTAACCTCTTCATTTGTGATGAGACCTTCTGAAAACGGTTAAGAGAATAACCTTAAATTGATTACATATTTTAGAAGGCGTTGTCGACAAGACTTTTCCTCCACCAAACGGTTCTGCGACTAATGAACCTGCTTCTCAAATCGAAGGTGAGCTGCTCTCTATGATTTGCTTCTTTGTTTTGTTGCTTAATCCCATATGACATCTTCATGACACACTCTGCTTTTTTAGTGATTCGATTTCTTCCTTAATCCTTCCGGAACCTGATGTACATTATCATTAATAATTCCTACATGTATGACTTCTTTTTTCCGGTGACCACAAATCCCATTATTCTGATTATGACATACATATGGACTGGAGGAGTTGCCACAGGATTGAGGAGTGTGAGGTTTCAGAGGGAATTTGAATACTGAGAAACTGTAATAGTTGGGAAAGCTGGTCTTATTATACAAACTGTGCCAAGTGTTTCCAATTCCTAGTTCCTATTTATTTCAGCTCCTTCTCCAACTTCTCCAATCTCAATTGATTTGAAACTCTCAAAACTACATTTGAATGACTCGCCAATTCTCCAAACCACACCAAAATCTTTACTGTCTCCAGAAGAAAATATGTGGAGCTCCTTGAGAAATGTTGATCCGAATGCATCAAAACTTTCATCTGCAGGTAGAGAATTCAGGTTGAATTTTTCGAGAGTAGTCGTTTTAGAAACTGAGAACTCCGAATCAAATTGCATTCCTCCACCAGAAGACAACCACGTATCCAATGAGTATGTGCCAGTTACTATTCCAGGTATATACCAATATCCAAGTATTTTTCCTTACACAAATAAAGTTTTTTAGGCTGCTCAGCTTGGGGAAACACTGATACTTCTCTATCAGGTAAACCAGACACCTTTCTTTTTATTTTTTACGATTCAATTTCAGCACTTCAAACTTCCGAAGTAGTCTCATCCTCTTCTTCTTCTTCTTCTTCTTCAGGAAACACTCCAATCGTCTCATCTTCTGAATTTCCCGGACTACCTTCTTCTTCCACAACAGGTGTGTGTTCTTTTATAGAGGTGCTCGAAAATACGCAGAAGGGTCTTGCCACGAAGGAGAATTTTCTGTACAACGAATTCTAGCAGTCTTCTTCGAGATTTGATATTTTGCAGGACCATAATTACTTTCTCCATAAAATCTATAGTTTTGAAATGGATATCGAAGAGCAAATCACAAAAAGATATTTTCTAGAAGTCGCTCCACAATCTCCAACCTCTGCACTCGACCAAACTGACTTCCCATCTCTCTGCCCATCTGCTCCAGTCATAGCCCCAGTCTGGAATCGCGCTCCACCCACGGCTTCTACTCCAGTAGTCCTCCCAGCCCCATCAGAACCCACTCCGGAAATTGACTTTGATAAATCTTCGAGTAGAAAAACGATGAAGCGTCTTTCAATGGGAACAAAAGTCACATTGATGACTAACTGCTACCTAATGACAGTTAAAAAGACAAAAGTGTACTATTATGATGTGAAAATGAAAAAGCAATATACGGTGAATGGCCAGAAAAGATATGATGATTTGACAGCGTCAAACAAGAAAGATGCGAAGAAGAAGGTCGATAATAAGGAGTTGAACTTGAGAATTCTTCAGTTGTTATTCAGAAGACTTCGACTCATAGACGTTCCGTTCGCCTATGATGGATGTCATAACTTGCATCTTCTGAACCCACTGGAGAATCTGATCGGCAGAAAACAAGTAGTGAAGCAATGTTTGGAAAATGAAGATCTTCCAGAAGATATGAGTCAGTCTCTGTTCAATAAAACTAAGGACGGTAGAATTTATATTAGTTTAACTTTGAATGAGAAGGTCCCATTCTACCAATTGGACGAGATCTATAATGAAAGTTTGGATGAAGGAGTTACTCCTTGTCGCAACGTCATCCAACTGATTCTTCTCCAACCTGCAAAGAATGGAGATTTCTTCATTTTGCCTCAGAATCAAATTTTCGAGAAGTCAAAGTTCCGAACGATCGAGGGAGAGAAGTTCGAATTGAGTGACTTGGTGAAGGTCGGGATCAAGGCATCTGTTAAAGTGGGAGAAGGAGAAAATGATGAGAAGGGAGTCCCATTTATTTGTCTGGATCGTAAGTTGTGTTTTGTAGAAGCTATTTTTCCCATACATTTCATTTCCAGACTGCAAGTCCAACTTCTTCTTGGAAGGCCCTCTCGCCAGTGCCCAGCAATATCTTCCAGTAAACTTCGAGAGTCAGACTTCCTGCAGAAACTTATTAAAAGGACTGGAAGTGCTTTCCATCTACAACAACACTAAAATGAAGATTGTGGACTTCTCATCAGATTCCCTGGAGAAGAAAGAGTTCAAGGAGACAAACTCGAACGAAAACAAATCCGTTTGGGATGATGCTGCCCGTTTGGCAAAGAAGAAGAAATCTGAGTTCAATAAAAACTATAAAGTGGCTCATTTGAGTTTTGGCAGCTCGAAGAAGTCCTATTACTTTCCGATTGAGAATATCCGACTTGCCCCCTATCAGAAGATGAGCCCACATCACAGAACACCGGTGAGTTCTGGTGTCTATATAAATTGGCAAGTTGCCAACAGGTGGCAATTTGCCGCTGGCATTGAGCAAGCAGGGGGCAAGCTGCCGTTTTTCCTTGCCGAAAAATTCGCTAGTTGAAAGAGTATGAATTTCAGCCAACCCCATCAGACCCACGAGAAAGAGTCCAGGAGAGCCAGAGAATTGCTGAAAAGGCCGGGATTTTGAAATCCAACAACCTAACGAAAAAATTTGGAATAACTGTGAACAACGAGCCGATAGAAGTGACAGGATGGAAACTGGATATTCCTCAAGTCCTGTATGCGGGCCCCAACAATAAACCACATCGGGTTTTCATGGATTCAGAATCAGTAAGTTTATTTTACGGGACTGTTTAGTTGCCATTGATAACATAATCAATATTCCAGGCCAGCTGGAATCCATCCGGAAAATTCGTGGCTTCAGCCTCTGTCAAAAAAATTCACATTCTCTACACTGAAAGCCCGAAAAATAAGAACTTACAAGGAGCTGTGGAAGCATTCAAAAAAGATTTGATTACTGAAAGTGCCTCTCTTTGGACGAAGATAACTGACAAACAGATCACCATTGAGAAGTTGGATGTGGACTTCAGAGGGAACAATTTTGAAGGAATCCTGACTGCGGTAAAAACATTGGATTTATTAATGAAATCAATTTGAATAATTCCAGAAACTGGATAAACTGACCAGTGACACCTATGTGATTTACATCGATGAGAAGCGGGACAACCCGAGTCATGGCGTGGTCAAGTTGGTGGAGAGAAAGAAGGGAAGGATGATCCAACACGTCGCAATTGATGAGGCATTGAAGAGGATGAAGTGGGTTGAATTAGATTCTCAGGGGGTTTGCAAGGCAAATTGCCGGACATGGAGAGGACAAGTTGGCCAGCGGCAACTTATTCTTTTTTGGATACCTTATTGACCAGCTCTACCAGAACAGCTACTTGCGGAATATTCCCTGGGCAATAACAACCTTTTCTTCCAGGTCCAAGAGCACGCCTCAATTCATTCTCATGAAAATGAATGTGAAGTTAGGAGGACTCAACCATCGTGTTCTTATGAATGGAAACATGTAAGCTTCCAAGCTAGCCTTGATCCCCCCCCCCCCCCCCCCAAATATCGCATTTTCAGCTCCCATCTTTGGGGAGAAGCTTCCAACACCCTCATCATTTCTTATGACGTGTGCCACTCATCCGGTGCTAGGACTTACACCAAAGGAGAGCCTACTGAGGAGCCGAGTGTTGTTGGAGTGAGTTCACACATTCTATGGTTTCTAACAAAACGAAATATATTTTCAGTTTGGATTCAATGGGCTCCGGCTCCCGGAGCAGGTCATTGGTGACTTTGCCCTTCAAGACTCTCGTCAGGAGCAGGTTGATTGTGAGATCCTTATGAAGAAAACTCAGTGGATGGTGAATCTCTATCGTGAGAATAGGAAAACGTTCCCAGCCAACATTGTCATTCTGCGAGACGGAGTATCTGAAGGCCAATATAAGATGACACAGAACCAGGAATTGAATGCTATTTTGAGAGGCATTCATGGAGCGATGAGAATGCGTCAGATGACTTTGGAGCGTCCAAAGTTCGCCTACATCATCGCTACGAAGCGTCACGCCAATCGATTGTTCGTCAAGAATATGGGTGAGTGTTTTGAGCTTCTGAGTTTTCGATGAAGGAAGGAATAGGAAGAAAGATTTCGCTCCGAAAATAAACTGTTCGAATTTCCTTTAGAATGAACTCCCAACATTCATTTCCAGATTCCATCACAAACACTTCACCAATGACCGCAGTTGACACGGGAATCGTTCGAAAAGGTGGAGACGAGGTCATCTTTGTGTCCCACCATCCTTTGGGTGGAACTGCTCAGCCAATAATGCTCAATACCCTTCACAATGAGATTTTTGAGAGCCACGATCAACTGATCAGCTTCATCGGAGCCCTTTGTTGCACCCATCAACGATCAGCTAGCATTATCTCCCTGCCTGAGACGATCTTCACCGCTGATGCTTATGCAAAGCGGGGAGCGGAACTTTTTGAGACCTATTCTCAGTGAGTTTGACTTTTTATCCATCGGTTCTTAGCTCCAAAAACCGCTAGATCCTGAACTGAAGATTCAAATTCAATTTTTTCAGTTGCGTCAGGACCAGAAAAGAAAAACTCCCAATGAGAGAAGGAGGGAAGCCGGATTGGGCGAGAATCACCGAGGATCTCTGCTATCAGACGTCGCCATTCGCCACTAAATGTATGGTGTAAAATATTTTAGTCAAATTTTTCTTTAGACGGGTTTCGTGATTTTTAGAGTTTGGTTTTTTTAAGAACAGAGTTTTAGGGAGTTCAGGGTATCTATTTCTAAGTGTCAAATACGGTGTATTTGATTTTTGATATGTTTGATTTTTATTATTTTATTGCAGCTACTGAGGGGTACTGTATTACTAATTTATTACATCTCGCTAGTGTTTTATGACACTGTATGAGTGGTTTATTACTGAATTTTATTATGCCGCTATCTAGTATAAAAAGAGGGGTTTTTACCTACAAGTCAATGTTTTCTTTACCTTTTTTCTTACCATTTTCTCTACTTTCCTAATAAAGGTTTCAAATTTTCATAGCGGGTTTAATTTTGTAAATAAATTCCTTTTTTTTCAAGATGAACTCCTTCAGCTGACACAAGGGATTTTATGTTATTAGGGACCGGATAAACCCAAACAAATGTGTGAAAACAGGGTTTGAGTAATCGGAAGGTAATCCTTTTTTTTCAAAGTTTTCTTGAACTGAAAACTACCGTGCAAGGGCTGCAACTTTTAAGCTCCGCCTTTTCTCCCCAATTTTTTTTTTGGGGGGGGGGGGGGATTAATAGTCTTGTTAAATTATGTTTTCAATTGTGTTGAGATCATTGCAATAAATACATCTTGCGCCTTTGAAGCTCCCTATTCTCTGCTTCTTCTCTAATTCAAATATTCAAAAAGAACCGTCCGTTTTGTGGGCGTGGCCTCAAGTCACAGGAATGAGTGACCTCCAGCTTTCACTTGTTACACTCGAAAAACATTCAAAAAACAACATTCATCTATGACTAATTTTCTACAAAACAAACATTGAGAAGGTCACCAAAAGTGACAGATGTTCATACACTTTCAAATTTTCTCTTTTTCTCTCTCTCTCGTTTTTTTTCCGTCACAGAATCTTCTCGAAGGAATCCGTTATCAATCGAAAAACTAGGTACCGCCTTCCGATTTTCCGCCTTCGTATCGTTTAAAATGAGGTGATAAGGGACAGGCATTATGGAAACCGATTCGACAGTGGCCACTTCAACCGAAAAAAGTAGTTATACGATTCAGAACTCTCCTGTTTCATTGTTGTCTTTCTTTGAGTATTTTTGCTGAGAATTCAACTTTTTTCAGTTTTCCCTCGAGAAAGCAAAGAATAAATCCGGTGGAGATCGGTAAAAACTCCTGAAAAAGGAAATTGTAACCCTCTCATAACGAGCGGAAGCCTGGAAAATCCAAAAATCCATCAAATTCCTGAAAAGACAGCTCTGAAATGGGAAAGTTCTGGAACAAGTGAGGCAAAGAGCCAAGAGTCCATTGGGAAAAGCTCAAAGAGCCTAAGAAGTAAAGTGAGAATCTCACTAGGCTAGAGAACTGGAGCACTGAATAATGATGCTAAAAGGACAGCCTGGAAAGTCCGAAAATGCTACCCAAGGGAGCCGGTGAACCACCCATCGTGAAGAGATAAAGCTCAGAATCATATGTCCTGAGAACTATCAAGAAAAGCACGGATTCACTCGATAATTAGGTGCACGAGAAATCCGTCATGCAAATAATGAAATCACAGGTTCGGTGACTAAGGGAATCACCGACCAGAAAAAAAGGGCCCAGGAAAAGTTTATATGGAGAAGAGGTCCAATAGATACAGAAATCTGCCCCGCAGCTTTCTCACGGATTTACGTGGCGAGACCCAAATGTTCATCCCACTACAGATGGCATTTTACGCAAGTGAAAAACACATATTTGTGACGCAAAACGGGACATCAAAACCCTCATGCCGAACCTTCTAATTGGAGAATGATCGTTATCCAGTGAGCAGAGCAGGTGCTCCGCTAAGGAAGCCGACATGCCAATTATCTTCCTATTTGCTCTCCCTCCGATTTGTAACACGGTGACTAGTACGGAAATGACACTTTTTTGTTAAAAACTGTGTTTAAAAACCGAAAAAAGTACTCTAATTTTTCTGATAATGCAAATTTTCGTTCTATTTTTCTCATTTGTTCAGCTGAAGGCTGCAACAGAGAATGAAAATCATAGACAAGGCAAGGGGAAAGAAAAAAATCGGACGCACGGCGCAACAGGTAGAGCTTTTTACTTTTAGCCAGCTGCCCTTTGGTTCAATTCCACCTCCTTGGTTTTTCTTTTGTTTTTTTCTACGCACCTCCTCTTACTTCAGATCAATCCATCCTAATTGGGGGCTTATCTTGTTCTCAATCGTGCCTCCTGACCAAGCAAAATTCTCTTTTCTATCTCCATGTTCCACCGGATAACAAGACGCCCATTGCAATTATTTTCCGGATTTTCGCAATATGATCCTGGCTCTTTTAGGCTTAGAATTAGACCTGTGCAGTTCTAATATAGGTACGCTCCGCCCCCTATTCATAACATTCGAAGAAAAAACTCCGCCCACTTTTCGTAGCTTTCGTCCCCATCAATCATCACCATGTGATCATTTTATTATTCTTTTTTTTCGTTCCACATCATAAAATATTCATAGAATTAATTAAAAAGGGGTACTGTAGCTTCATGGCAGGGGGTGCTTCTTCATTCAGCGGCATTCTCATGATCGGAGAATAGTACTCCTTTTTATCTCTTCTGATCTTGGTACGATGACAGGATATTCATCATAACAGTGGGTGAAAGTGTGATGATCGTTATCAAATTGATTTAAAGGTAGTTTTTCGGAAATATTATATACTTGTTTTTATCTACGATAACATCTAAGTGGGCTCATAAAATGATTCTTCAACATATGTTCCGCTCACAAGCGCACAATGAGAATCAGTGGCTGTGTTGTTTTCGCCTATTTCAAAATTTTGTGTGATGTCAATCTAAAGATGAGGAATATTATTTCAGCCTGAAGTGCCTATTTTTGGAAATCAAGTAACTTTTAACAAAAGCAATTCCTCTGTGATTAGGAGATATAAGAGCGATATTTGATGCTTTTACTGTTAAAATTTTGTAGAAAGCTGATACTGTTTTCGTTACTACAGTACTGGCGGCATTTTGTCCCATTCAAAGGAATTCGGTCCTACTTGAAGCCGAAATTCGAGTGTGCCGCCAAATCCATGCCAGAAATTCCCTGAGTAGCCTCTCTGTGATTGTTTTCTCTAATTTCATAACTTGATATGATGTCATACTAAAGATGAGAAAGGTTTTTTAAAAGTGAGAAATATTTTTTTCAGCCTGCCATTACCAGATTTGGCAGTTATCCCTATTTTAGACCTCCAGATGAATAGCCTTTAACGGTAGATATGTCATTACTCGGCAGATCTTCATGGACAGAATATTACGTGCTAATCTCCGCTGGACAGATGGTCTTAGGCAATATTTCAAAGGCCGGTGCATCCATTTGTATTGATTTTTCGAATACTGTTACCTTCTTTTTTGAACAAGAGAACCAGATTTTGTTTAAAGAGGCTGAAAAACCCATGACAGATCCCATTTCGAAAAACTACCGTATCCCTTTTACTCCCTCTGAAAAAATTATTAAATTCTGATGAAATACTTCGATATGATTCATCAGTGTTCCAGAATCTATCGAACAGTTTTCAAACCGTGCAAGATTTGTTACCGAACGTTGACTTCCAGTAAAAAAACGTCTCCTTCGAAGCCCCGCCCCCTGGGAATCATTTAGACTGAGCAAGACGTTTTCATAGAAGGACAGAACCGGTTCTCACTTCATTCAGTGTTCTGTTCACCCTCTCGGGCTGGCAGGCTTCTTTTCTCTAGGGATTTTTTTGAGATTTTTCTTTTTTTTTATTCCATCAATCTTCTATCCTTTTCTTCCCTTTGAACACATGTGATACATGTCAACCGTTCTTTGCTTTTGCTTCTTTTTCTTTCTCTGCGCTTCCCACTTCTCCGTTGTCTTTTTAGTATGAGCAAGCCGACCTTCTTTTTTTCCTGTTAAGAAAACGTTGCGTTGAGAGATACTACTCAAACCAAATAGAGTATTAGACGGAGAAAGAAGTACATGAAAAGTGAGAGAGAACTTTCTCTTGGCACATAGAGGAGAGAAGTGGGGCGCCGTTTGGGTTCTTCGGGGTCGACGGAATGGGAAAAGATGATAGGTAGGGCAAGAGAAAACAACTACAATGTTGCGTTTTTGAACGTTCTATTTGACCAAGGGAATGCTATAGGCTTTTGTTTATTTGAACTGCTTGTTTGATTTCATTTTTGAGAGGATCTTTTCAGTTTTTAGAGTTCAAAAAGTCAATAAAACTGTTCTCGGAGAAGTTCCCTAATACTTTCTTTAGCAACTTTCTGGAATGGCAGTTCAAACATACAAGTTTCAATTGGTTTAATTTAGTTAGCCATTATTCGAAATGCGATAATTTGACCTAGACAACTTTAACGTAAGCCGTTCGAGTGGCAGAAAAATCAAAGTGTCATGTATGCCCTCTCCTCTTGTTCTAAACGAGATCGGCGTGGCGCAGTGGTTAAAGCATTTCTTTTCCAATTTTCGATCGCGGGTTCAACCCCAGAACGTCTCAATTCTTTTTTCCTATTTTTTGGAAATAGGTTTCTGCAAAGAAACTTTAACAAACTCCTAATAGACTTTTTCGAAAGGATTTTACACTTTTCACTTCCTATTTCTTTCTTTTCGATTCTGCCGAACAGAAATTTTCATACAGGAGAATCCATAAACAGGTTTTTCGGGTGTGTGTGAACAAACATAGAATGGATAGCGTATAATAAATTCCGAATTAAGACCTGCAACTCTATTAGAGTGCCGTACATCAAACTTCTAATTCTTTTCAGTTTTCTATCGACTTTGATGTGCCTCGGAGTGTGAGCCAAAAACCATTTAACAAAATTAAAGCATCATATCCATTCCATATGATTCATATCTATGGGACTCGTGATTGAAACTTTTCTAAGCGACCCTCATCCAAAAAAAAACTATATTGTTCGAAAGCTCACCTCTCTGCTTTTCAATCTTATAAATTTTTTAGGATTGAACATCTTCTAGTCTTCTTTTTTTATCTGTCAACAAGTCTTGGTTTTTTCCCTCAAATCTAGAAAACCCTTTATAAAGGTGCATGACAAATTTTACGGCTTATCCTTCTCATTCTCTCTTTTTCTCTTTCTCTCTCTCTCGTTCTTTGGTACTGTATCAAAACTCAACGATTCCTAATTTCAGTTATTCAATCAATTATTCTAAAAGGCAACCAACATGCCATCTAAGAATAATAAGAAACTCGCCGCAGCGGAGAGAGCTGCAAAACTTCGTGCCGAGGCGGAAGAGACCGCTGCAACCAATCCAGTTGTGGAAGAGGCAGTTGAGACTCCTGGTAAGTATTTTCAAACTGCTTCTGAGTTTTCTAATTTTTTTTTCTGAAATTGAAATTCATAGACTTTTATATTGAGCTTCTTATTTTTCAGCCGACAATGCTCCAGTTGCTCCACCATCTTCTGAAATGGCTGCTCTTGCCGTCACCACCGAAAAGCCATCAATCATTCCATCGACTTCGGAGCAGAAGAAGAAGAAGGTCTCCGCTCCATACAAGCCTCCAGCTCCACTCACTCCACTCACCTCAACCGGATCGAAGACGGTGATCACAAACTCTTATCGTATGGAGATCAAGAAGCACACCAACCGCCGCTACGATGTCACTGTCTCGAAGAACGTTGATGGAAGAGTCACTGAAATAGTTGGAGCGAGAGGAGCCGACAAACAACAACAGAACTCTCTCTTCCAACTCATCACCGGCCTTCTTAAAGATGATCGAATGGATCTCAAAAACATCAGCTACGATGGAGCACTCTCCCTCTACAATTCTTCGAATCAGGAGCTGGCTGGAAGAACATTCTTCCTGAACTCTGGAGACTTGCCGCAGAATCTTCGAAGCACTTTGTTCCCGAGAAATGAGAATGGCACACTCGACATCCTGATTGAGCGCAACGCACAACAACCAACTCTGGACACTCAGGACGTTCTCCAGGAGAATCTGAATGGAGCTTCTTGTCCAGTGACTCAAATGCTCCAGCAGGTGATGCATCAAGAAGCAAAGAGGAACGGCTTTGTTGTCGTGGATAATGGAACGGAGATGTTCGAGAGACCACGAGGAGAAGCAAATAATGGTGTACACGAGATGAATGGAATTGGTGCTGGACTCAAAATTGCCAAAGGTGGAGATGGAAAGGGAGCTGTTCACATTGTTATGGAGTGTAAGTCAACCAAAAACTTCTTGCAATTAACCAATAGATTTACTTTCAGTCAAAACCACTCGGTTCTTCGATAATGGTCCGCTCAGTGCACTCGGAAGCCGCGCCAAGTTCAACGATACCTTCCATGCCCAACGGTACCTTTCAGGATTGAAAGTTGGCACCACATATTCCAACCAAGTAATCACAATTCATGGTCTATCTTCCGATTCGATATCCGAACTCACTTACGATGGAAACTCAATTTTGGCTCGAAGTGCCGAAGTTGCACACCGTGATGTGAGAGAATACAACGGGAACTGGCCAGCTGTTCAGACACGCATTCGAGATCGAAGGACCAGACAATTCAGAGTCTTCAGCTTCCCTATCGAAAATCTGAGAGTTCTTCCCGACCAGAAGCTGATGCCAAAACACGGAAGCCCACCAACATGTCCAGGTCCGGAGGTCCGCTTTGCACAGACCACTACCGTTGGGCAGTCCGCGAAACTCCTGGCACCAAACCCAACGCTCGCCTCCTTTGGTGGCCAGATTCTGCCGACTCCACTGACAGTTCAAGCCGTCGAGGTTCCCGCTCCAACAATCCTCTACAAAGACTCCCAAGCCAGAGTAATCCAAGCAATGGTGAATCGGCAATCGGTTAGTTTCGAACAAAAAAACTTCATTTCAATTCAATTCTTTCAGGCCAATTGGCGCAAGCCAGCGGGAGCGAAGTTCTTCGAACCAGCCAGTCCTTTCAAGGTGCTGATCCTCTACAATTCGGTGTACCTGACTTCACAACAGAGAGGAAGTATTGGAGAAAAAGTGGAGGATGTCAAGACTCAACTCCAGTCAATGGCAGCTAGAGGAACTGGTCTTTTGATCACGGTCAGTGGAACAGAAGATCTCGGTGGAACGTTCGGGGATGAAGTCAGTGCAGGAGAAGCAATTCGAATGGTGAGTTGAATTAAACGGCACGGTATAATCAGTTTGACATAAGATTTTTCGGTTATGGGGTTGAGCTTCTGCCTAAAAATCCAGATTCTAAACTTAATCTTCCTGGAATTTCAGAAGCTGGAAACTCTCAAGGATTTACCTGCCAACGAGAAGCCAGTGGTGATCTACATCGATCCGAGCACCTCTCAGACACACGGAGTCCTGAAACTTCAAGAACGGCTCTGTGAAGTGGTGACTCAACAACTGTCCATTGACAAGTCTCTCAAAAGATCTATGTAAGTTTTTATTTATCTGAAACTCTCAATAAAATTTGTATGTTTTCAGTGGAGGCGCCACTCTCACCAACTTCCTTCTGAAGTTGAATCAGAAGCGTGGAGGACTCAATCACAAGGTGCAACCGGATGCAATGATGTAAGCTTTGAAACTGTTAAGACTTTGATTTCAAATTCTTTTTTCCAGTGCTCATCTGTATGGTGAGAAGTCCAACACACTCATTATCTCCTACGACGTTTGCCACTCCTCTGGAAGAGTTTATGTGAGAGGAGAGCTCTGTGATGAGCCGAGTTGTGTAGGAGTAAGTGAAATGACAGAAAATCTTTATCGAAAACTAAAACTTAAAATTTACAGTTCGCCTACAACTCCACGAAGTCGAGAGAAATGTTCATTGGAGATTTCGCCTATCAATTGTCTCGTCACGAGCGCGTGGACGAGCAAATTCTGAAAGAGAAGACGAAGGACATCCTTAACAAATACGGAATCTCCCACAGCAAGGCTCCCTCCAGCATCATCATCCTAAGAGACGGTGTGTCCGAGGGACAGCATCAGATGGTCTACGACGATGAGTTCCCGTCGATTGAGCAAGCTGTCACAGAGTTTGTGCAGGAGAAGAACAAATTCTTCAAAGAGAAGAAGATGAACATCGTTCTTAGTCAGCCGTCAATCGCTCTTCTTGTCATCACGAAGAGACACGCTAACAGATTATATGAAAAGAACGAACAAGGTGAGCACTAACTTTAAATGGTGACTTCAAAATTTCAAATTCTCAATTTTCAGGAGCCATAAAAAACGTCTCTCCCCTCCTGGCTGTGGACACAGTGGTTGTCAAGAAGGCGGGCAATGAGATGCTCTTCGTATCACATTGCCCGTTGAAGGGAACAGCCCAATTCATTGCTGTCCACATCATCGTAAACCAAAAAGTCTTCAGCAAGAATGATGAAATCGTGCGATTGTTGGCAGCTCTTTCGTGTGCTCGTCAAGTCTCCACCAGCGTAGTCTCACTGCCAGAGTCGATCTACGCTGCGGACGACTACGCCAAGAGAGGGGCCGACCTCTTCCGGGAGTGGAGATTGTAAGTTTTCATATAGAAGAAATTTTTGTTTTCGAGAAAAAATGTTTTCCAGGTTGATGGGTGCCGAAGTTCCAACGTTACACACAGAAAACGGCATGCAGTTCGACTGGAGAGCGATCACTGAGAGACTCAACTACCAGAATTCAATCTTCAAGAATATTCGAATTGCCTAATTATCCTGTCCCCAATATTCTTCTCTCCTCCATTCTCTCTCTTACTTTCGATTTTCCAAAATTGTTCCCTTATACCCAGTTCCTTGCTCGGCTTCCTGACCACTAATTTCCCCGTTTGACTCGTTCCCTTCTTATTTTGTTCTGCTCTCTTCCTTATTAACCTAGTTCCCAGTCCGGATTTTTCCGGACAATTGATTTCATTTTTTCCAAGAGAAAAATTTTTTTGCTCCATTCTGTCCTCCTATTTAATTGTATCATATAATTTCCTTATGCGACTGGTTCGTTTCTCTCAAATTATATTTTAATCTGGGTTCCTAATAATGTTTTTTTTTCTGAAAATAATTATTTCTTATTTAATAAACCTGTAAATAATTCAAATGTTTTTCGATTGATTCAAACTATTTTATTTTAGGATTCTGCGATCAAGTTATGGAGATCAATACACTGAGACTTCATCTTCCATCGACGGCAGTAACAAAAAAAGAAGTGATTCTCACCGTAATCAGTTGCTGGCTATTGTTCAAAATGAATCAGAATCCCAACAATAAATCAAAATGTCTTCTCAATTCTCATTTGAAATAAATCAGTTCAATTAACTACCTCTCATCGGTTTTCTCGAATGAGATTTCGTCATTTCTTCTGATTCCCCGTGAGTATAAAATAAAACTCTTTTTCATGATTTGACCCTTATTTAGATGCCTTCAGCACTTTATCAATTACCATTTGTTGAATCTTTCAATTGGTTTTTGTTAAAGCAGTTATACAAAACAATTTGATAGTTCGGTCTAACTTTTTTTTTGACTAGCCGCTTTGGTTTCTTTCGATTATTGCTAGTTGATACTGTAGGTTTTCAAAACTGTGAAGAATAATTTGCCTCACGCTTGTATCTTTGTACCGATTAATTAGTTGCATCAGAAAGAAAAGGTCATAAAGGTTCAATTGTTCAGTTGGAGTTGAGGAATTTTACATTTCTAGATTTTTTTTAATCTCGAGTTGATATATCGGATGCTGAAGCTCTTACATTTTATTATTTTCAATTCTTCCTTATGATCAGAAGTGGTATAAATAGAATGGGAAGAGTTGAACACTATGAGATTTCACTTGCTGGCCAGCAAACGTTTCAGATTTCTCAATGTTTATTTTTTTTGTTGCTCGAGGCAAGCCATCATGATAATAAATTTGTGATTTATTGGTTAAAACCCTGAATTAGTGACACTCTTTGGACATAGTGACTGTCTTGATTCGCTTTTTCCATCTTGAGTTAGAATTCCTGCTCACTTCCAGGAACCCTTGCATTTCTGGCATCTCACAGCTTCCCTTCGCCAGAATCATCGTTCAAAGAGCAGAAAATCAATCTAGAGGGAAAAACAAGAAAAACCGTCACCGTCCGTCCGACCCCCGCGACACGGTGTGAGAAACTGATAAGATTCTTTACGGTTCTCCTTCGGAATTTCTGTGATTTTTCACCTTTTTTCAGTGTCCCTCTCTTCATCATCTCGTTTTATTATCAATCGACCACGTGACTTTTCCCTTTTAGTGTACGAATTTGGTTTTTTAGTTGGTTGCATGGGAGCGTTTTGTGTTATCAATAAACCCCCAGCGAATAACTGTTTGTTAATTCACTTTTTTCGATGAAACTGCGTCGTTTCTAAAGAGGAATCTTTGTTGGTTGATAATGTCCCCCTAAGATCTTTTTATCATGTCGTTTCCCCTTTTATAGTCTAGTAAAACGATACGATAACAAGAAGGTTTTTCGAAAGAAGTATCTCCAGGCATTCTATTGCAATCATTCTCCCAGATGACGTATTGATACCATAAATACATATCATCTTTTGCTGCTTCCGATGCTTCTCCTTCTTCTTCTCCATGATGTCCCACTAATACATACAAACAGCCACGCGGTCTGTTTCTTCCTCTCTTCACAATCGAATAAGACTTCCGCCGCAATAAAGAGACGTTCTGTCTGTGTCTATTTCATTGAAATTATCCTCTTTCCCCACATTCCTTATCGTCTTTTGTATCTTCTCAGTTACCTGTTTTATGGTTACTGTAGAGAAAAGTAAAAAATAAAATAAAAGAGAAAATCGTTTCCAGAAAATGTTTGCGTTGGAGCGTCGACGGCGGCGGCAGGTTCCAGAGCCCCGTAACGGTGCTCATCAGTATATGTGAGTAGAGATGAGTTGAAACATTTATCTATCCACGTTTCAGGCGAAATCTACGTGGCGCCAACACGAACACTCTCTTTATCGGCTATACAATCACTCATGGGACGGTGGATCCGCAGACTCCAGGTGTCTATAATAATCCGAGCACTGCTGTGGTATATTATCTACTGATTATTTTCAAATGACTTCCATATTCAGTTCACTTTCAATGGCACGCGGGTTGCTGAGCACTTCACCGAGTACTTCCATTTCCAAAAAGCCACCATTCCACACATTGACCCAGTCATCATTCGGCGGGTCACACGATGGATGATCGAGGATTTTCGAGCCGAACGTGGCTTACTGCCTGATTATATTATCGTCTTACGGGACCATGTTCGGGATGACATGCAGTCAACGGTAGGTTTTGGATTGGGAGTGTGAAGAGTTCCTGGTATGACCTTGATTTCTTGCGTCTTTAGTGATAGATCATCACGCCTAACTGTCTGAATTCCTAGTTGCTTGCGCCCTTTCAAAGGTGTGGTAAATGAGACTAAAACCGTAAATCCGAGTGTATTCACAAAAGTAAGAGAGGGAACAACAAAAAACAAATAACAATGAATGAAAAGTAAAAATTGCCAACTTAATTGGTCTCCATGGCTTCTGCGGTCTTCTTCTCTTTCGCCGCTGCCCTTGTTTTGATTCCTTCTTTGTTCGCCACTGGAGCCCGAATGAGATGCATCTTTTTGTCCACCTTCGCAAGAAGTCCCTTCTTTTGTACAATTTTCCCCGGTTGCAAGCGTTTTCTGATCAAGTTTCCATATCTAAAAAATAATATATTGACTCTGAGAACGCCTGGTTATCCTCTTACCTTTTCGTTTTTAGTGCAGAAATAGTTTTAGCAGCTTCAACTGTTTTCTGGAAAAGTGCTCTCTCATATTTGACTGGTTCATCGCGGCGCTGCTCAAGGAGTTGTGTGGCGTCGTTGATGAGCTCCTTTCCGCGTGCACGACGGGATGCTTTGGTGAAACGAAGCTTTCTTGGGTTCTTCTTCTTTTTGAACAATTTGTTACACCTGGAGCGGCAGAATTTGAACACCTGGAATGTGTATGGTGTATTTTAGGCTTGACAAAAGTTTACTAATCGTAGCAGTGTGAAAACTAAAAATCTAGAACTCAATAGAACCAAAAAAAAACTCACCGTACTATCGTTTCTGACAAACTGAATTCCGTGTCCCGGATAGATCGGAGAAGAACAGAAGTAGCATTTTTCAATGCGCATTTTTACCTGAAAACATCAATAATTTTTTAAAGTTGCGAAATAGAGAAAAAAGACGTAAAAACCTTTGAAAACTGGAATTTAGTTGAAAAAAGATAAAACGCAAAATTTTTCGTCACGTGATGTGCGCCAGCGATAGGAATCACGCCAGCCGCCTCTCGTGCGCGTTTCGAGTGATAAAACGCGGAAGTTCAAAAATCAGTTTTTATTGGTAAATTTTCAGATTGAAGATGAGGAGTTCGTCGCATTCAGAGAATCATTAGCAGATTATTTGAAAGAAGCAGATAACCTTAATGGTTGGGTGCCACGTTTTGCATTTGGTTTGGCCCCATGGAGGCAGGAGTATACAGAACCACTCGTTTATTTGTATCAAAATGATGACAACATTTTCACGACAAATGAGGAATTCCAGCATCTAATAGTCAGCATGTTCATTCCAATTCGCATTCTCACATACCGGTATTCTGTTCTAGAACCTTTTTGGGCAGCTGAGCACACCGCTGCTCTATGGACTAAACTGTTTCCTACGTATGCTTCGTAAGTATGTTATTGATATATCTTTAGAATCTGTTAATTCATAGGTTCGCTGCATCCCAGAATAGACCTCTACCCCGGGTCGGAAACACCGCTCAATACGATTTCGACACTATATCCCTGCAATTTCATCTCGATCCATGAATGACCCATTTCCAGTTATTGTATAACCTATAATATCCTTGAAGCATTCACATGATATAAAACAAATAAAAAATTTGAACTAGTTCATGACTATAAAGTACTGATCAGATCTGAAGGAATAATGAAGAGTAGTAGATCAACAAGAGGGGCGGATGAAATGGAAAATAAAGTAGTTGTTAAAGTTTTACTTTAATTATGAGAACCGTAGTAGGGTTAGAATTATGAAAGAGCGAAGTGGACAAGAGAGAATTATCATTGGCATGCAAAGGGCTATACACGTTGTCTCTTCGCATTCTGTTGTTGTTGTAGTTGTTGCTCCATTAAATGTCGTTTCCGTGCGATAGCTCTGTTTATATGCCTATAACTTTTCAATTGCATAACCTCCAAACTTGAATGCAAAACTTACTCTAACAGGTATTGTTCTGTTACTGGCTGCAGCATCGTCGTCAACACATTTTGTGCAGTTCGTAATCCATTCGGCAGTGACTTGTCCGTACGTTCTCGCATGAATTCCCAACCCATCGGCTGAAAAAGAACCAGTTATTGATAATTTCAAGAAAATCGAAGAAAAAATATAAAAAGCAATTGTGCTGCTGACCTGTCCACGCTCATTCACTTTCAAAGTGCATTCGATGATCTTATTGTTGTATTGCTTAAGAGAAGCGGTTGCTTTCATCTGACCGAATGGCTCTCTTTGATTCTGCACATACAAAAATCCAATCCATTCAGGCAGCATTCCTTCTCCACAGAATCTGGGAATCAGTTTTGTTCGATATTTCTCTTCTAAAGTCACATACTTTTCAATTTTCAATTGGAAATCAACCGAGTTGTGAGAAGGTGGTTTCCATTTGAGTACTCTGTCACATCTTCCAGTTTCATATGGCTGAAACAAACATTTGATAACAAATCAATTTGAAATATTCTACCCTGTGTTTTGGCTGAAAGATCAATCCATCGATTTCGTGTTTCACATTTCTCTTGAATTCATATGAAAACAACTTTGCTGTAGCTGACAAATCATAGAAATCTTTTCGTCTGACAGACATAATCTGTTTTTCATGATGAAGACGTCCTGATTTGAATGCAGATGTTCGTTTATCAATAATCTCCTTTTGAATGATCTCGAAACGTTTAATGAATGGTTCTTTCATAATGTTGACTCCCTGAATTTTCAAATGAATGCTTATTTCGTCATCGTTATTTTTACCTTATGTCGCATGATGTCATAAATCAACATACGGGGAAGCTTGACTCCATTGACCTGAAACAAAAACGTATAATAACTGGATCTTATTTTTTTTCTTACTTCATCAATAATAACTTCCGTATCTACCAATGTGCCATCTAATGGTAAATTATCGTTTCCAACAAAATCTAGATTTGGGATTTCGAACACTTCATTATCACGATCGAATGCGTACACCTCTCCGTCGTTGATGTACACAATATATCTGAATTAATGGCTCTAAGAAGTCATGGTTCTACTAGGAATATTCACCTCATTCCATCGGCTTTCCACGAGACCATATACGATTCCTCTTCAAACAGTTTTATATTATCGCGACTCAAGGAGACCGGTTGAAGACCGGGAAATCCTTGTTTGTTATTCTTGCAAAGCTCTTGAATTTTAGCTTGAAGCATGCTTTTCTTTCCTGCATCTTGACACCATGTGACACCATCTACAAGACCATCCATGAACTGCTTGTCACCAGACGCTCCTTTGTTGTCCTGTCTGTTGCCATTGTGATTTGAATTACCTATTTAAAAAATTGATGTTTTTTTTTAATGAAATTCTAATATACTCACCATTCATGTTGGCTGCATTCTGGCTACTGTCAGACGCTCCATTATCGATGGAATGGAACGCGGCACCATTCCCTTCAGAACGTTCCCAATCTGGTTTCTCTGGAGCAACAAGCCTATCAGTTTCATGCGGTTCGTAACGTTCATATAAATCATCGAAGTAGTCCTGCTTGTAAATTCCTCCCTGCCTACTTGATGAGAACTCTGTTATTGCAGCATCGAGACCATATTCCTTGAATGAAACACATTTTTTAAAACAAAATTCGAATGCAAATATTTTACTTCAACTTGAAACAAATAGGCAGCTATAAGGAAACCAGTTCTGTTGAACCCGTGTGTACAATGAACTCCAATTAGAAGATCCGGATTTTCAGCATGAAACTGTTGTACCATGTCGACGAATGTTTTTGTTTCTTCCACCGTTGGAGACATCCCGCGTCCAGCCATTGGTATCTTTTTGTATATACAATTTTTTTCTGTAACCTGAAACAATTGTCCTTTTTTTTCCAACCAGTGTATTATTATTTTTTACTTCTTCAGAAAAGTAATATCGATCGGTTTTTGTGAGATCTATCCAGAGGCCAATTCTTCGACCTTGCAGGTAGGGGCTTTTGAAAACATCAGCCGGATGAAATTGAAGCCTTTTCTCGGCAATTTGTGGATCGTACATTTTACAAAGTGGCGTTTTGAACGGGAAGAAAAGATTGTTTACAACCTGAAAGCTCAGAAAAATGTGATCACACATCAAGTCACAATTTTCCACCAACCGTTCCGGTATTCGGACAGTGTAACCATCTATCAGGCAGACCAAGTCTCGCTTTGTCTGGAGTTGGTCCTCTTGGTGCCATTTTGAAGCAATTTCACGAGGAAAAACCAACAGAAATCGAAGCGAAATCGGTTGTACTAACGGAGGTCTTGCGAAATTATTCGATGAAAACACGTGCGCGTTTCTCGTCGCTGGCGCAATATTTGTGCATGGCGCATTTTCAAAAACATTTTTTTTGTTTCATTCGAATTTATTCAATGAACTCGGGTTTACTTCATCTTTATAGCTGGAATTTGAGAAAAAGTTTTGAGAATCTTGACTGACTATTTGTTATCATTGATATCGTTAACGTCATCATTGTCATCGTCTTCTTGTTTCTCATTTTTACCCGTTCCTTTTGGTTTTCCATCAGTCTTTTTCAGAGTTCCATTTTTCTTCTCAGTCTTAATCTTATCTATTTCCCTATTCATTTGTATTTTAGCCTCGTTAGCCTGAAAACTTACAATTGAAGCATAAAGTCAAAAGCGCAACACAAACCAATCCTTCCAGTATCTCAATCTCATCCAGCGCCGCTTCCCATAGTTCTGCTCGGTTACGCAACTCTTGTCTCAATGCCATCATACTTCTTTTCATAAGCATCAACTTGGTTTTAACCTCTGCCAGTTGTTTGTTATAATCTACCGGTACGGCGGGCTTCGGAATCGGGGCACCAGCTCCTTCTGCCATTTCTTGTTGTGTTTTCAAAATCTGAATTAATTTAAATCATTTCAGAAATGTCAAACGATGAAGTGGCACATGACGTGTCGCAGGTCACTGATTTCCACTTTCACACGTGTAGAAAATTTCGATTGTTTTCTGAGAAGCCTGGAACATCGGTTGATGGAGCCATCGTTCGTAATCGTCTCGCAACGTCATCACAACTCGGTGTGACTTTTGCTTTGGTTACTGCCAATCAGGTAAAACGTTATATCAAAAACTGAATGGAAATATAAAGATTTGCATTTCCAGATGGTATGTTTCCCCACAAAAAGTCTCATCAATTACAAATTGACACGGGAAAATATGAATGTCGAAGTGACTGAACTCGATGTCAAAACCATAAATTTGGCTGGAGTGGAGCAGGTCAACGACGTGGGAATCAATTCGGATGGAACCCTTCTCGCCGTTCTTCACACGAGAAACAATGATGTTTCCGTTGAAGTGTTCGATATCAAAACGCTGTGCACTTCTCCGAATTCTGGTTCATTCAAATCACTGTGCTCCACACGCGTCGGCACAGAACAAACCAATCAGGGTAGTTGTCTCGAATGGAATCCTGCTTTCCCCGACACATTTGCTGCCGCGTCAACAGATCGAAGTATTATGGTTGCAAAGATTAACCCTCAGAATCCATCAAGTCAAACGCTCATCGGAATCGGTAAACTTGGAGCCGTCACAACAGCAATCAGTTGGAGTCCGAAAGGAAAACAGTTGACGATTGGAGATTCATTAGGAAAAATTGTTCAACTGAAGCCAGAGTTAGATGTTGTACGCAGTCAGTTCGGTCCAGAGCACAATCCGGCGTATGGGAAAGTCACAGGACTTTGTTGGCTTGCAACCACAGAATGGCTTGTATCATTTGAAAGAGGAACAGATCACGACGCGTATCTGATGAGATGTAAAAAGGATAAGAAGACGGAGTGGATGCAGTACCATGAACTTTCATACTCCTCTTCAAAATGGCCGCTTCCTCCACAACTGTTTCCAGCAACGGCAATACTTGTCGACTGGAATGTAGTGATTGTCGGAAACTCGAAAACCAGTGAAATATCAACGGTTGGAAAGCGGGAGGACTGGCAAACATGGGTTTCCGTCGAGGGTGAAGGTATTTATCTTCCAACCACAGCAAGTGGAAAAGACACTATTCCGATTGGACTTGCTATTGATCGATCGATGACGGAAGAGGTTTTGCTCAGTGAGTTTCATCTTCACCCACTTTAAAACTTTTTCATTTTTAGAACCCGATGGATCACAGAAGCACCGCCCCTCTCCACTGGTTATGTGCCTCACGAACGATGGTATTCTGACCGCTCATCATATAATTAGCACATTCCCAGCTCATAATCCATGCCAAATGTAGGTTTTTTCTGCTTTTCACAACAACAATCATTTATTTCCAGTGCGAGCCAGTGTATCCCGATTGCTGGATTATCGAAGCAGCAGTTTGAGACAACAGCGGCACCAGCCGCCACATCACCATTCTCTCAGCTCGCTGCCAAGCCATCAACCATTTTCGAGCAGAAACCTCAATTGGAGCCGATCTCTGCCACTCCAAAGACAACATCAGCTATTCCACCATCTCTTGCCTCGTCGGCGGCCCCAAAGACTGGTGGACTTTTCGGATTGACTTCAACCCCAACTCCATCGACTCCTTTCGGAATCAGTAAGCCAGCCGCTGCGCCTTCTTTGGTTTCAACCCCAAAAGCAGCTCCTGTTCTCGCAACACCGGTCAAAACGGAAAGTTCGCCTCCTGCGGAAGTTCACACTCCAGAAGACAAGAAAGCAGAACGGCTTGCAGCACAGAAGAAAGTTCTCGTAGAACGAGTTGTGGCTATGAACAAGACAATGTCAACTACGAAAGATTCTATTATGAAGATGTCGTTCGCTGTCGGAACTTTGAAATCAACAGTTAGAGAATGCGCAGAAACTGTAAAGTCTTCGTTGAGTGACTCCAAAGAAGTAATGGATGAGCTCAGATATTTGATACTGGCGATTGAACGGATGTCCGATAGAACACAGCATACAGTCAAAGAGATGGATTTCGAAATCGATGAGAAAATGGAATTAGTGACAGGTGTTGAAGATGGAGAAAGAGTTCTCGAAAAGCTCAGGAACATGTCAGAGACGGAAAAGTTAATGAGATTCAATAAGTTGGAAACCTCAGCAGATTTATTGAAAAACAACTTTGAAGAGTGTTGCGACAAAATGAAGAAGTTAAAAATGACTTTGAGTGAAAAAGAGTCCCTTCGGAAGCAAGCTGTTCTCTCTCCACTCCGCCACAACTCGAATCTCAATCAACTCCGAAGCGGCGCTGAATCAGATGTTGCACTCAAAGTGCTTCGGAACGTATCGAAGATTATTGTTGATACACGAGAGAAAATTCAGCAGACTGAATTGGAATTCGTGCGATTCCGACGGGAGGCATCAAAAGGAGCGAGTAAGAACGCGAATAAGAAGAACACCACGATACATCAGCCCTCGGAAATGAGTATTCTGGAGGGAGATGCACCGCAACGTGCCACTATATCTGATGCTGATATCGTCAAGGCCAGACAAGCTCTGGTTGCCCGAATTCAAAAACGAGGAACAGTTAAAACGAGAAATGTGAATGTCGAATCGTACAAGAAGATATCAGTAGCCAGTAAGAAGAAGGATGATCCAATCGACACTTCCAATCTTTCAAACGCTATTCTCAAATTGAGTATGACACCAAGACGAGTAATGACCACTTCTTCATTCTTACCATCAACGGATTGCTCCACTTCAAAGAAATCAGATGCGGCGACACAGGCAGATGAACCGCCAATCATTCAGAAAGTAGTTGTCACTGTTGAGACTCCAGCGAAACCGGTGACGACTGCTCCAGTGACATCTGTGCCTGTCTCGAAGCCTGCCACAACCACAACCACTTCGACTATCGCAACACCAAGCATATCTGTTAAGAAGGAAGAAGTGAAAGAGCAGAAACCGTCTGCTTCCCTTCCAATGTCGTCTTCCATTTTCTCTGGAAGCCTGTTCGGATCCAAAACTTCACAAGCGTCCACAGGAACTTCATCTCTACTGGCTCCAGAGAAGTCATCAATTTTCAATTCTTCCCTTACATTAAGCCCACCGGAGCCCACAAAGACAGCACCGAAAGTGACTCCAGAATCAGCAGCAGTGAAAGAAGAACAACCGACAACTGAAACACCCAAGGAACCAGTTAAAGAAGTGCCGAAAGTGAAAGAGGAAAAAGAAGAGGCTCCGAAAGCTGAAGAAGCAAAGGTCGTTCCAGAAGCGAGTGTTCCAGCAGTGACAACACCTACAACCGTTCCAGTAGCTGTAGAAGAGAAGAAAGAGGAGTCGACACCAAAAACTGCTAGCTTCTGTAAGTACTTACTCCTCTGTTCTCATGATTGTGATTTTGTTTTTCAGCGTTTAATTCCACCCCAAGTACAACCACATCGACGTCATCAATCTTCGGAGGAGGATTAAAACAAACACCAGGCTCTACGAACACTTCAAGCATTTTCGGAGGTTCCGCCCAAGCCACTCCTGTAACGGCGGCGAAAGCATCGAGTATTTTTGGAGGCGCAGCTGCTCAAAAAACTCCAGTATCGACTTCAAACACATCAAGTATTTTCGGAGGAGGTGCCAAAGCGGCGAGCTCTCCCTTTGGAAACTTCGGACAGAATGCTCAGGCAACACAGGCTCAAAACACCCCATCAGCAGCATCCGCGGTATCATTCTCATTCAATACAGGCGCGGCTCCGGCACCCGCGAAATCCACTGGTTTCGGTTCATTCGGGTCAGGTGCTCCGGCTAAGCCTTCTTCAGTCTTCGGAGGTGGTGTAACAGCTCCAACTGTTCCCAATGTAGATGATGGTATGGAGGATGATTCGGTGGTCAGCGGTGGAGGACCAGGAGGATTTATGAGTGGTCTTGGAAACTCAGGATCGACAAACACTTCATCATCTGGGAACAACCCGTTCGCACCGAAGCCTTCAACTACCTCGACAACAAACAGCTCGTGGCTTTTTGGAGGTGGCGCCAAGCCGCAAGAACAGACACAACAAAAGGTAACAAATTAGATTCTGAACTTAACGACGCCCATAATTTCTTTTCAGCCTTCTTTCTCGTTCGCTAATCCAAGTACGAACCAACCGGCGGCTTCCACCAGTACCTCGTCTGTGTTCGGTGCTGGACCGAAATTCGGATCTCAACCAGTCTTCGGATCCAAACCATTTGGAGGAGGCGCGGCATCTGGTTCTAGTGGGTTGAGCAAGAATGCTTCCATTTTCGGAGGAGCTGTATCATCATCACCAAACGCGCCTGCCACCGGTGGATTCGCACAATTCGCCACTGGTCAGAAGACGTCATCACTGTTCGGAGGTGGTGCTACTACACAGAATCAGCAAGCGAATACCTCAATTTTTGGCGGAGGAGCTCAAACGCCAGCCGCATCGAGCTCATCGATTTTCGGAGGAGGATCTTCGGCGAACGCCAACAAACCGTCGTCTTTCTCGTCGTGGCGATGATCATTTTTCCATGTCTAACATATCAATTAACCTCACTTTTATTGTAGTTTATTTATCATTTCTCTTCCCATGCAGCATCGACTCTTTTTTTCCCTGTTTTATTGTTTCTCTCAAACTGGTTTCCTTGTTATAAGTATCACTATTTTTTATAAACTCTTGATGAATTTTACTTGATTACTTTCTGCATTTTTAAGGGTTTTTGCAAGTTTTTTTTTATAAATCAAACAAATATCTTCACTTTCTCGCGACGCATCGCGAAGAAAATATTTCAGAAAAATTAAAAATTGACCTCTCCATTCGGCGCAAAAAATAAAATAAAAACGAGATTTTCAAAAATGATTCATTTTCTCAAAAATCATATACTCGATTTATCTCGCTGTTTACTCGAAGAATGGTCAGCAATAACAGCCGTCCCCGTCCACTTTGGATTCTGAAAATTCATCAGCGTGTCAGGTAATTCATTCGATTTGTTCTGCCGACGTTTAGCAACCATTATATTCTGTCAATGCTGTTTAGTGGTTTCGAAACGTCCGAGAGTATTTATTTGAATATTCAGAATATTTTAAAGTCAATTCTTTTCTAGCATCAACAAATTCAAGCGTCATGCACGAAAGATCGCCGAAGAAGATGACATTTGCTATGTTTTGAAAGCAAAAGACTTGAAGAAGAAAAATGTTTATCAGGTATTATATTATATTTATCAGGTACTTTTGGATTATTCTGATTTCATTTTAACTTTTTTCCAGGTGACAGTGGAAACAATGGAAAACTGTGGAACGCCGGAATGTGAGAAGATAATTTGGGTGCCAGAAGGGTTGGCAAAGGCCACCGGTGAGATGTTCGAAAAGTTTGAAGAGGAGGAGGACGAGCAGGATCCCGAAACGACTTCTATTGACACCGTCAGCGACACGGAGACATCGGAAGACGACGAGATTACTGAAGAGATTGAGAAGGAGTACGAAGAGATGCGCGCCGCCGAGTCGTTCGATCCATACGCTCCGGATTCAGAAGATGAGGATGACATCGAAAATTTGCTTGATTTCAGTGGATTGGATAATGAAACCAAAGAAACCACCATTTGAAAATTGTTTTATCTTTTATTAACGAATGTATCTTGTGAATAATGTGGAATTATGATTGTAGAATGTAAATAAATGATAGAAGAGGTTGCTAGTTTGAAGCTTCTAGGCTGAATATTTGGGTCGGTCTCTCTGTCTTTAATCAACCAATTTTTCCTTTTCATGTTTTCATAGTTTTCCCAAAGAATTTCCGACGATTTCTCGAGGAGTTTCCGGAATTTCGCTAGTGTTTCCGAAGACTTCCCCCGAATTTACTTAACACTTCCCTAGGATTTTTCGAAGATTTTCCGAAGAAGTCATGGAATGTTCCAGTTATTTCTGGGGGTTTTTCAAGGTTTTTCCAAAACATTTCCAGAATTTTCCAGTGAAGGCTTCCCATGGGAAGATGACCTGTCAATAACATCTTGCTAATCCATCAACGGTCTGTCACAGTTCCCATTGTTCCTAACGTGAATGAATCCCTTGTTCCTTCACCTTTGACAACTTACAATGTGACAGGTCAAGACAGGTCAATCAAGTTGAAAGAAACACCGCCAATTATAACGCAATGGGGAAGGTTCTAGAAACCTAATCCTATCGCCCCGCCCCCCTCTCCAGTCCCATCGCCCCGCCCCCTCACTCCCCCAGTATATAAGGGCCAGTGTGCCCCTCATTTCTTCAGTCTGACGGTCTCCCTGAGACCTGACGACTGCCCCTCACCCCCCCTTTAGGGCGGTTACATTCTCTTCTTGGCCATGGGTTGATGCATTTCGACCTGGCGGTTGAGCTGAGATTTTTGACTGGGTATGTGGTTTTTGTTTAGTTTTTGTCTGGTTTTCACGGGGCTCCCACATAGAAAGAGCTGAATTTGAATTTGATGCCCGTCTTTTCTATTTTTCATTTTGAGCTCCGGGAAGCTCTGTGCTTATACAGGGCTCACAAAGGCCTCCCATGAATGAGTCCTCAACCTTACGGAATACTACCCCATCGCCGACCTCGATTGCTATCGGCCGCTCGATTAGTATAAGAGAGAGAGGGCGCCGGTATAATTAACAGGTTTGAGGTAAAACTCGGGAATGTGTTGAAATAAGATGGATGAAAGCCACATATTTTGGATTCTCTCATTGGAACGAGGAAGAAAATTTTGGAATAGACAAAGTTTGAGAACCCAGCACAGCATTGAAACACCTGTACCGCAGTGCGGCATCATAAGCGTTTCTTTTCCTCAAGTTATCCCATTTTAGAAATCAGCTGTGTAAAAATTTTGTACCTGGCGGAATTGAAGCGAACTCACACGTTTTGCGTGAAAACAGCGGCAGAAGACTTCTGGTCAGCTATTCCTCTTCTAGATTTGTTCTGTTTAGGATAGTCACAAAATACTACAAACACTCGAAGAAATTCTAGTTTTTCTCTAAACTTTGAAGTCCTGGTTACCAGTATAACATAAATAACTCATCTGCTGGAAGTTATCAAAGAAGATATTCTGAACAGTCAAACACATCTAAAACTTCATTCAAGAAAAGACAATTCCATCTACAACAATTACATATTCTTCCACTGATTAACCAATGCTTGGGGATTCTGACAATTCATGACCTCATTTGTCTTATTCACATTTTGATAAGTACCATTTGGTTTGAAAACTAACAAAGTTGGAATTGATTTCACTCCAAGATTGTTACTAAGACGTATTCCTTCACATGAACCGAATTCGAAGTTGTACCAATCTCCGTGATAGTTTTGGAGGAACAAATCCATTTCCTGTTCACTCCTATCACTTGAAATAAACAAAACTTCAAAATCTTCTTTGACTTGAGCATGGAAATTTTTGAGGTAAGGTATGAAGTTAAGACACGGTTGACACCATGAGCCGGAGAACAGTAATCCAATGAGCTTCCCATCAAGAGCGTCTCTTTCGTAATAGAACTCTGGATCAGCATGCCGATACATACGAACTCCAGCTGTGATGAAAAGGCAGGGATTGTTCTTTTTGTAATCTTCCTTTTGCTTTTGAATTCTCAACTCTTCTGCCTTTTTGGCATTTTCGATTGCTATTGCTCTCTGTTTCTTCTCTTCTTCTATTTTCCTCTTCTTCTCCTGCTCCTCCAGCTCTTTCTTCTTCCGATCTTCCTCTTCCTTCTGCTTTCGGATTCTCAGTTCTTCTGCTCTTTTGGCATCTTCGATTTTCTTCCTCTTTTCCTCCTCTAATGCCTTTTTCTTTCGATCTTCTTCTTCTTTTTTCTTCAGCTTCTCCAATCTCAACTGTTCGGCTTTCTTGGCATCTTCTAATTCCCTTCTTGCCTTTCTCTCCATTTCTTCTCTTTTCTTTTGCTCCTCAATTCTTAACTCTTCCGTAACTCTCATCCTTATCTCCTCCATCATTTCTTGCTCTTTTTTCTTTTTCTCTTTTTCAATTCTCATCTCTTCTGCTATTTTCAGTCTCACTTCTCTTTCCAATTCCTCTTGAGTTTTCATCTGATGTTGACTCATTTCTGAGTGCTCAATTATTGTGATATTCCGAATACTGGAACTGGATCGTGGAAGAGTCGCAGCAGCAATAATTGGGGTGTCAAGTAGAGGAGAAGTGATTGATCGGAATCTCATCAAATGGGTGATACGGTATTGTTCAGAGCTGAAAATTCAGAGATATTCGGGCTTTTTCTATTAAACTTACCTTTCGAGAATATTAGATTTTGCATTGAACAATGAAAAAATTCGATCGAATTTATCCAAAACATTTCCCAATTTTGGTCCGACCGACTCAAAAATCGTTATCATTCCCATCAAATGATTCACTTCCAATTCATTGTTCTCCAACGTTTTGATCATCAATTCACAGATGTTTTGCTTAAACTTCTCTTGGGAAATATGATCAGCCTGGAAACAGAAAATTAAGGACAAGAAAAAAAACTATTAGGGGATACCACAGTGAACAGGGCAGCCAATACTTTCACATTCCATATGTATTGTCCAATGGTTTGAGTTTCATTCGAAACTGCTTTCCATTTGTTGACATTTGAGAAAATGTGCTCTTTCGCTTCTTTCTTCTCGATTAAAGTGTTAACAAGTGTTAGTAAACCTTCATTGGAAGAGTCTTCCGAAGGACAGGTGACCTAGAAAACTGACTTCCTCTTCGAGTACCGATCAGAAATGGTTTTCCTTGAAATCAACTTCAATACTTAAAAATAATCTCACCATTTCCACAATGATTCCAAAAGCGACTTCCTTCTCCTCATTTCTCAACTTTTCAATCAAATTCCCCACTTCTGTTATCCAAAAGGACACTTCCATTTTCATGGAAACTCTCGTCAACTTTTCACAGATCATTTTGATTTTTTGAAGACTAATAGAATTGTTCAGAGTGCAAATCCATTCGCTATTTGTGATTTTATATTTCAAAGTTTCCGAAATCGATGGACTATTCATTATTTTCAATTCTTTGAATGGAGAAGTCAAGCCGTCGAGGGCTTTCTTTGCTCTGTTTTCAAGAACTGAAAACCTGTTTCTTAATCCATTTAGTTGAGAATGAGCATCAGATAATTCAATTGCTCTTTGTTCAGGATTCAAACTTGCTTCCTGCAGTTCATCCAGTTCATTTTGATTGTTGTAAGAGCTTTGGTGTTTTGTTAGGTAATCGATGTATCTGAATATGGCGTTTTTTTTAATGTTTTGAGAGCAATCATTTGAAACACTGAAGCTATGGTTTCCAAAAATGAGGAGAAAAATTCAAATTGGTATGTATTTTCAACAGAGTTTGAGTACATTTTATATAATTGAGCAGCTATAAAATCAGATAATTTTAGCCAGATCAGCAAAGTTAATATCAGAAAATAGCCAAAAAGCTTGTTATGCCATTTTGGACCAGTTTGTGCTTCTCAAACTAACTCTTTAATCTCAAAATATTCGAAACTCACTTTTCATAAAACTCAATCTCCCTGCTTACTATGAACTGCTGAAGGTCGATCGAAGCAATCACCTTATTCGTCACAAACTCAATCAATTCCCTGTGAATTCCGGAGGTAATTGGAATTTTCGCAACATCGTGGTCCTAATAAGTTATTACAATTTCTAACTCAAAGTAGTCTACTTTCAGAAAAAAAAAACAAAGAAACAAAACTCACTTCAGATATCAGTTCAATAATTGTTGGAGTTGCACCGTCCATTATTCCTTATAACTTGAAAGAAAAGAAGAGTGAAATGGTTTGTTATCAGCAAATTGCAGATGGGCAAACAGTGAAAAAAAATCGTAAACATTTCGAGTTATGACATTTTTTTGGGAAGTGGAAATGGCAGGTGTTGGAGTTGGAGGACAAAAAGAAGAGAGTAGTAGGGCACTCATTGAAAGAAGCTCTGATTTTTCCAAATTTTGCTACATGTACCTGTTGTACTGGAGTTTCGTGATTTTCTATTCAATTTCTTAAGGCAGAAGTTCAAGTTCTTGAAGAGAAGAAAAAAATAATTTTTTCAGATCATACCTGATGAAGAAAATAGTACGGGCTTTTTGAAAATTTTGCTTGGAAAAACATCATTCTTGTACTTCGAATTTCACCGTAAATGACTCGGAAAAGTGCTGCTTTGCACAAGACAGATATGGAAATGTTTTCGTTAAAAGTTACCAAATAGAATATTCTGAACAGTCAAACACGTCTAAAACTTTATTCAAGAAAACACAATTCCATTAACAACCATCACATATTCTTCCACTGATTAACCAATGCTTGTGGATTCTGACAATTCATGACCTCATTTGTCTTATTCACACTTCGATAAGTACCATTTGGTTTGAAAACTAACAAAGTTGGAATCGATTGCACGCCAAGATTGTTATTAAGACGGATTCCTTCACATGAACCGAATGGGTAGTTGAACCAATCTCCGTGGTAGTTTTTGAGGAATGAGTTCATCTCTTGTTCACTTCTATCACTAGAAATGAACAAAACTTCAAAATCTTCTTTGACTTGAGCATGGAAGTTTTTGAGGTATGGTATGAAGTTAAGACAAGGTTGACACCATGAGCCAGAGAACAGTAGTCCAATGAGCTTCCCATCAAAAACGTCTCTTTCGTAATGATGCCCTGGATTTGTATGTTTGTAAATACGAACTCCTGCAGTGAGGAAAATGCAGGGATTGTTCTTCTTGTACTCTTCTTTTTGTTTCCGGATTTTCAGCTCTTCTGCCTTCTTTGCATCTTCAATCTTCTTCCTCTTCTCCTCCTCCAACTCTTTCTTCTTCCGATCTTCCTCTTGTTTTCTCTTCTGCTCCTCCAATCTCAACTCTTCCTTCACCTTTATCCTTATTTCCTTTTCAATCTCTATCACTTCTTCTTGTTTCTTTATTTTCCATTCCTCTTCCCTCTTCTCCAATTGAATTTTGAAATCTTCCTCCATCTTGATCCTTAGTTCCTGTTCGATTTCATCAATTTTTTCTTGTGTCAAAACTATTTCGTTTTGTGTAACTTCCGAAACGGTTTCAATGCAAACGCTTGAGTTGATGTTAAGAAGAACAGAAGAATGAAAGTTCAGGAATTCGGTGACACGTTCCGAGCTGCAAAACTTATTATAAGTTGAGTGGTACTCTGAAAAACTACCTCTCAATCAGAGTTGTTTTTGATTTGAAAACTGTGAAAACTTGATCGAATCTTTCAAAAAACCAGGTTGATTGTTGACCGAATGATTCAAAAATTTCGATGAGCAAGATTATATTCTCGCTTTCGAACTCCACAAACTCCATGGTTTTGATCATCACCTCGCTGATAATTTGGCCATATTTTTCCCGATAAAATTCATCCTTCTGGAAAAAATCCATAATGTTGAAGCAATAGTTTTTAGACGCCTAGTTTTAGTTTTGAGGGAGTTCTACACTGCGCCGTTGAAGCGCTTAAAGACACAGTGTAGTCAGTTCAAAAAGTGTACAAAGCCGTTTCTTCTTTCGAGTTGAGCCCTTATAAAAAACATGTATGCGCCTATAAAGTAAATGAAGCTGATTCAGAATACCTCACTGAATTCAGCAAACAACGAAACCAAAAGTTTGCAACTCCACAAATTTCTTCTGATATTCAACTCTTGAAACCAAATGATTTGGTCCAAACTTGAGAATACATAACACTTGAATTCCTCTTTTTCAAAGAAAACATTCAAAAGTTTCAATAAAAAAGAGTTTGACGAATACATAGATGCCCAGATCACCTATAAAACAGTTTGTTCATACAAAAACTATCCCTAGAATATTCAAACCATTTCAATGAGAATTCCAGAAGCTGCAAGTTTCTCAGAATAGGTCAAACTCCTGAAAATACTGAAAACTTCCAGTTCCCAAAACGTGGCATCCAATTTCAAATCCATTCCCATTAGTTTCTCCAAAATCAACTTGATTTTTTGAAGTGACATAGAATTTCGAAGGGAATTCATCCATTCTTTGTTTTCAGTTATGTATCTTCTTTCCGATTGTTCTCCTCCGAAATAAGAAGTTGTTATTTTGAACTGTCCATTTTCAGATGACAAATAATCGGAAGCTTTTTGACTTCTTCTCAATACGTTTTTCATTTGAGACTTCAATCCTTTCAGTTGATTTTCAGCGTATTCAAATTTGGATTCGTTCTCTTAACAAGACGATTTGGAGCTCTTCTCCTCCTTCGTCTCAGAATTCTCAACAATCTCCAGAGAATCACAGCTACTTTCACAACTACATTTCTGGTCTTGCACATTCAGAATTGAGATGTAACTGAAATTTTTTTATGTTCTGCGCATTCCGATAAAAGTTGTAGAACTGCAATGTTGGCTGAGCTGCTCGCGAGACTTATGAAGACCAGGTTCCTTTCGGTTTTCTTCTTACGGTAATTTGCGTACTTGCACTAACTCGTGTGACTTTAAGCTTACCTTTCCCAAAACTCAATCTCCTTCCCAATGATGTATTGTTGGAGTGTATTGGAAATTAACACTTTCTTCTTGATAAACTCCATCAATTCATCCTGGAAATCCGGATTAATTGAAAATTGTGCAATTTCAGCGATAGAGGAAGTTTTTTGACAATCATCGACCTGAAAAACAAAACAAATAGAAAAAAAAGCTTATGGTTAAGTTCAGGCCATTCCTATGTTGTTCTTTTTGGCAGAAACTATTAAAATAAGAGTACAGTAACAAATTTAATCATCATCTTAATATCTTTCCAGAAACGATCGAGTTTTTTGTTTCAATCTAGCCTTTCCCTAATGCCCTAATTGAATGACCACCCCAACAAACTCACTTCAGAAGTCAACTTTAAAATTTTCGGTGTCATTGGAATCAATTCACTTTCCATTTTTCTATAGGAAGAAATGCACGAATAACGTAGCTGTTATCAGTGAATTTGTTGCAAATCGAAAGAGTTTCCAACATTCGAAAAGTGGTAAACAAAATGGAGTCTTGTTCGAATACTTTATCATAAAAACGAAGCGAAATGAAGTTTGGTTGGCAACAGAGGCTTCAGAAATTCCTGAAGAAGACCGGAACTTAAGAGAATCTTCTTAAATAATTTGAATGCCAGATACATCTAATCGGTTTCAACTCAAGGCTAGATCATCCCTTTTGGGATAGTTACCTGAAATAGATTGAACAAATCCGCTTATTAGAAGACTCATAATAAGCATGAAAACGGCTTATTTCCGGCTGATTTCCGGCTATTTCCCGGCGTTCTACAAAATTAAAATTCGGATACATCCAAGTATAGCGTTCAATAATTTATTATATTTACATTTATAGGGGCGAGATTTGTTGAAAGTGTAAGCTCGATGATACTTATGATTAGAGTTTGGGATGACTGAGTTTCAGAAAAATGACTAGAAAAAAGAGAAAAAAACCAATAAATATAATTATTCTGGATAACTGAAGACCACGAACAAGAACTTGTACTTGTCACACTTAACGGATGCGAGAGCTCCATCTCCTCTTCGGATATCTCTTCCATCTATCATATCGATTTCTTGGCTGAAAATATATTGTTTAAAGATGGAAGGACAGCAATAAGTTGTCTTGACTGAAACAACAATGACGCAGACTGAATTTTAATTCAAAAACATAGGATTTGATAGGGAAAATCATAACCTCCAATTTTCAAGAATGGCGAAACTAGAGTTTATTATCAAACTTCTCATCAAATTACACCTCGTCATATAATTTTTCTAAGCTCTAGCTCAAAGTGTCGTAAAATCAGGTGTCCGGTACGCAGACACAACGGTCCGCGTACCGGACTCACGACTATTTGGTCTAGAGTTCTACAAAATCAGTTGCAGTGGTAAACTTTTACGAGGAATCTTGTGGTGCAGTTGTTTTTTTCAGAGTTTTGTCTACCACAAAAAGAAAAATAACTTTTGCTATGTGACAAACTAAGAGCATGCACTACATCTTACGGTAATTTGCGTATATAATAAAACACAAACTCACGATTCCTTGCTATAAAACTTTCTTGGTCTCGAGCTCTTCTTGGGATCCCACTTCTCCCAATTGATTCCATCGAATAAATCCTTTCCACCCTTCTTCTCGTGCTCCCACTTCCATCCATGACAATAGCTCGCTTGAAATCTTCTTAACACTTTCGAATCCTCTTCCAACCACTTCTTCATGAATGCATTCAGATCCTTCAAGGAGACTCGTGGATCTCCCAAGTCAATGGTTTCACAGTTGAAGCAGAATAAACTGCGTCGAGTGACCCATTCGGCGAAACAAATGTAGAGATGACGGATATGGACTGGCTGAAATATTGGGAATGAAGGTCGCTACCGTATCTTAGGTATCTGTCTCACTTTATAATGAGTAAGCTTCTTTGATGTTGAGCAGTGAAAATTGAAGACATACAACTTTGGGAGCGAAAAAACCAAATTAACAAGCTCATTCGAAATGGTTTTCGAAATTGGAAGCGTTAGTTTTGAGCACAATTTGATCTGTTCCGCCTTCAAAATACGGAAAGTGATTGGGTCGTAAGTAGGATTACAGAAGACTATTTGAACATGATGGACAGATCCCGGGAAGAGAAGAAGGAGATGATCCATCACAGAGAAGAATGATTCCACTGGATCCGATGTGAAGATTTTAATGACAGCATCGCTTCGTTGACTGAAACTTCACATTGAAAACGTTTTAGGGATTCAAAAAACCAACCACATGAGCTCATTGCCATTCAAAATTTTAAAAGTTGTCTTCGGATCCTTTTCAATCTCTTTCAGTTCTTCCTCGGTCTTTTTATAGAAAAAGAAATGGATGAAACTCTTCTGAAATGGCTTCAATCCAAATAGAATATGTGCTAACCCAGGTTCATCTTCTGAAAAAGTTGGAATCTCTGAATTTGAATGGAGAAGGAATCCTACCAGATAGTCCTCGGAGGGAGACATAGAATTCGCTGATGGACATTTTGAATGACTTGAGAAGACGATCCCAGTCATCTGAGACGGAGGAGAGTTCGAGTCTGGAATTACAGCAGATATTCAAACTTTCTTAGTTCTCTGTTTCAGCTCCTTTTCTGGAAACACCGATTTTGACGTTTTCGCAAAATTTTGAAATTCAAAAAATCGGGTTAAAAAAATAAGCTCACCCTATAATTGAGGCCCACCCTGAAGACCTATCAAAACGGAACAGCTGTCCCCACATTGAAAACCTCCCCTTCTCTCCCCAAAAAACTATCAAATGAACTCACATATCCGCAGGATTCAATTGTTGTGCCACATGTTCTGTGGCATCATGTGAAAGATCCTCCAATTCAAGAGTCATTCTTTCCTTCAATCTAGAAATGGAGCAAATGAAAGTGTAAGGGGCTTCCGAAGAAGCAGAAGAACACTCTTACTCTCTCACATAAGAACAGAATCAATAGAGAATAACGGATGAGAGAAACAAGAGAGATCAATGAAGAATAAGAGACGCAGCAATAGAAACTTGGGGGAAGTAAAGGCGGCAGGAGAAGATGAAGCCTTGTGTTCTTCTATAGACAGAGACGGGCGAAGGGAAAGAGTGACCGGAAATGAATAAATATGGGTGGTGGTAATGAGAGATAGAAAATTATAGATAAAAAGACAAATAGAGTCAAGGACGATCAAGAACGATTAGTCAAAGAAGAGGTTGGGACTAGGTTTAGGAGTTGTTGGAGGTCGAAATAAACATGTTGATGAAGGAAGTCGAATGATGGGTGAAGGAAGAAGTCTTCGAGTTGTGATTTTTGGATTCTTGCTTGAAAAAAAATCTGAAATTTCAGTCTTGTTCTGGTAGTCACATCTCAAGAGTTCAGCAGAATTCTATTAGGAACAGATACTGCAGAACTATGATGGAGGGCCGCTGCTCTGATCATGGAAGTACCTCCCATATAGTTTTACGGTTTTTTAACACTCTGCTTTCCAAATCATTAAGCCAGTAAAAGTAATACAGCTGCTTAATAAAAAATACTTTCCAAATATCAGAACTTTGTGAACACTATCTACAGTAACCGTTCTCTGTTTCTTTACTCTCGAACAATCTCTTTTCTTAACTGTTCATCACTAATTGTTCCAAAGACTTCCCCAAACACGAGAGGTGATAAGACGATAATCGGTTTGTGAACGATTTATGGTTTGGTTCTTTTCTCTCTGTCCATCTTTCCTTTTGTGGCAACACACCACCATCTACTTTGATCTTTTCTGTTATCAGTTTCTTTTATTTCAATAAATACATTATAAACACAAAGACCATTGGAGTACGGGCTACAGTTCTAGTCGGTCACCTCGAAGTGTCGTAAAATCAGATGTCCAGGAGACTCTACCACACAACTTCTTGAGTCAGGGGTCAGTTTCTAAGAACTTTGTCCATAATGTCCAAATAAGGAATTTTGAGTTGTTGTGCTCATGGGTTGCACCACGATTTTTTCCTGTCCGAGAAGTTTGTAGAAGCTATCTTTTAGTTTCGATGACCTTAATCTCTACAAATTTTGTAACAATAATTTCACTTGTGACTATCCCATTCCTTCGTCGCCAACCCCTCACTTTGTCCAATCTGTTAGCTCTGTCATTCCTCAATAGCTCTTCTAGCGCCAAATGCTCTGTGTACACGAACACACATAGTTAGTGTTCCCTCCGGAAAACAAATATTACAAACTCTCAGTCAAAAGCCCTTTGATGAATGATTCTTTGAGTTTTTTGACCTCCCAGACAAATGTTCCGTCTGCCAATTCTCTGTTTTTTGAACAAATAAACTTCGCTTTCAGGACGACTGTCTAGAGAATTAACCTATTAGTTCCTAGACAGAATTCCTAGAAACTTGCCCTCCTAGACACTTTTTACCGTTTTTTTTTTTGAAAATGTCTTTGTTCGGTTCTCTTACTGATGTTTGATTGATGACCCAACCTCTTCTTCTCCTATGTTTGCTGCTATCAGTACTTTTTGTTCCATAAACTTTTTTCTCTGTCGTCTCTTATCTCTAGTTTTATGTGAATGATACCATCTCTCTTAAGGGAAGGTTTACTTTAGTCAATTCTTCGTCTTTCCATTCAACTTCACTTCCAAAAAAATACATAATTCCTTGAAAAATGCTGGATCTCATTCTAGAGATTCTCTGCCTATTTTTCAATGTAATCCAATGGAGTCTCATTTCTCTCTCCAAATATATTCTTCCCTATTCTATGCTCCCAAAAAAAGACCTTCATAAACAGAAAGTTTTGATTACTGGAGCTGGAAGTGGCCTCGGAAAACTATTGACACGAAAGTTTGCTGATCGAGGAGCTGTTCTGATTCTGTGGGATGTAAATTTGAAGTCGGTGGATGAGTTGAAAGATGAAATCAGAGGAAATGGTGGTGAGGTTAGTCGAGGGTTACTGAACGACCTCTGAGATCTGATCTTTATTAGATAGAATTTGATTTTGAAAAATTTGAAATTTATCCAGGCCCATTCCTACGAGGTCAACCTATGTGACCCACGAAGAATCGCCGAAGTTGGTCAACAAGTTTTAAGAGATATTGGAAAAGTTGACATCTTAATTAACAATGCCGGAGTTGCAACGGGTAAGCCCCTTTCTAGAAAATAATAAGCAAAATTCAAATTTCCAGCCAAAATGATCATGGACACCACCGAAAGAGACATCGATGTGTCGTTTGGAGTCAATGTCAAATCGCATTTCTTTGTGAGTTTTTTTTGTTTGCTCCTGAAAAACAAAAATGAGATAGAGGTGGTTTTCAGACAGTTCAACAATTCTTACCTCCGATGTTAGAGGAGAATCACGGACACATTGTGACGATAGCCTCTGCAGCAGGGAAAATGGGATCCGCTGGACTTGTGAGTTTGGATTTTTCTAGCAGACATCTTTCTATAAAAGATTTGTCAAAGCTAAGAAAAGGAAGTTTCCGCAATTCGGTTATTTTTATATTGTTTTTTTTGTAAATGGATTACAAAAAGTGCTTAGCTTTTTCAATTATTCCTTTTCCAATCTCTAGAACTTCATTTATTTCTAACTTCAGTCAAACCTCAATTATTTTATTTCCAGGCCGACTACACCTCCTCCAAACACGCCGCCGTTGGATTCCACGATTCCCTTGTCGCCGAAGTGATGGCCAGTGGGAAAGATGGAATCAAGACCACCCTGGTTTGCCCCTATTATGTTCATACTTCAATGTTCGATGCCACTGGAGCCACCACTCGATTCCCATCGATTTTCCCGATTCTGGATACTGATTATGTGGTTCAGAAGATATTTGAGGCTATCGAGACGGAACAGGAGTATCTAGTCACTCCAAGTGGACTTTATTTTGTTTTTCCGGGAGTACAGTGAGTTTGAAACTGGTGGGAATGAAAACGAATGATGTAATTTCAGAATTCTTCCATACAAAGCACAGAAAGCAATTGGAGAGTTCTTTGGTCTCATTCAAAGTTTGGATCGATTCCATAAGTAAAAATTCGTTTTTCGTTCGTTTTACTGTTGATTTTAGCTGATTTTTGGAGTGTGTGGTGCATGCTCAATGTCAGCTAAAATCAACGGAAAAACGTAAGTGAAGCGGCAGTCTATGTACTCAATTCTGATGCAGTTTGTGTTTTATTCTGAACATGTAAAATCAATGAATATCCAAAATTTGAAAAACAACGAATCAGATCACTCATCATCTTCCTCATCCTCATCTGCAAATTCAAGATCCTCCAGTTTCACCAACTGCTTCGGATCAGGTCTCAACGTGGCAATTGGACGACGATCGTGCCAAACAACAAAATGAAAACTATTCGTTTTCCTCCAGAATGATGCGAGAAGACCATCTTTCCGTGGGATATCAGTTGCGAATTCACAGTTGAACCAATCGGATTCCGGGGTTTTGATTAGGTCTCTGCAAACATTTTGTAGTTTTTACTTTAAGAAAGGATTCAGAATAAATTCAGAATAATTTGGAATTCAATAGTAATTCTGGTGAAAAAGTGGGAAATTTCTCTTTCCGAAATCACTTACGGATAGTGACTATCCCTTTCCTCTGGATCCCATTCCTTCGTTTCCAATCCATCCAACTGGAATCCTTCCCAATCTCCATCAAACGAAACTTCCAGAATCTTCAGTCTTGTATCATCTGTCATTTGCCATTTCAACATGAATGCCTTGAATGATTTCCAACTCAAATTAGTCTCATTTATGTTTGCACATTCACAATCCAAATTCACAAGTAGGTCAGTTGTATTGAACCATTCGGCTGGCCAAGCGATCAGAGTGTCGATTTTTAAAACCTTTGGATTCCTCCAATCATCTGGAAGTGGGCACCTTAGATCCAGCTTTTTCAATCCTGTGGCTAAATCTAGAACTTGATCCATCATTGTTTTGGATGAGATTCCATCCTCAAACATCATTAACTTCTCGCATTCCTTGATGGATTTGCAGTGGAAAGTGTTCACAATGAATTCAGAGATTTGTGGGGTTGGAATGGTTCCTGTCATGTAAAATGCATCGAGAATTGGTCCTGTGAATATATCCAAGAGTGTTTTCAGAAGCGAAAGAGCTGCTTCGAATCGGTTCTCATGATAGAGTTCCAGTTTGTGACCGTTGAATTCTCTGGAAGTTTTGGAGTTCATAGTTGTATTTTCTTTGGACCGATGAAAAATTTACTAGAATTACGGAAAATCAGAGCTGAATTTTTCAACATCCAAATTTCGAGGTTCTTATATAAATACATTTTGCCGAGGTTTCAGTTTTTCAAGTACTTACGAATGTGGGAAGACAGTATCCCCAATGACCATCTGCTCCATATCTTCATCGTCTTCATAACATTTTTCTAAATCATGAATCATCCATCCAGAGAATTCTTTCTCTTTTCTCGCAATATTAATATCAACGAAATCGTAAAAATTCCCAATCAAAAGGTTGGAAATCACAATTGATGATTTTGAGATCAACTCTTTGAGTTCAACCGATTCTTGAGATTTTTTGAATCTGAAAGTTTCAATTCCTCATGATCCACTGATCAAGATTTTGTATTACATACATCTCCATTGTGGACATTTCATCGTTCAATTCGAAGCTCATTTTTGGAATAAAGTAACAATTAAAGTTTGTGGAAAAAGCTTGAAAAAAGTTGCAAAAAATGATAAATCAAATGTCAAATAGTGTGTCTATTTAAGTACTTCGATAGAGTGTGTAGTATGGGATGATAAGAGGAAAAAAAAGGAGGAGTAAGTGATATCATGAATGAGTCGAAAGGAAAGGGCGTAGAGGGATCAAATGAACAATATGGAGTAAGAATTTGAAATAGGTGTCTTTGAAAACAATGTTCGTCTTGTTCGGTCTTCCTCAGCTTTCTTTTCTTGCCTCGTTCGTTCTGCTTTTTACTATTATTTTTTCTGTGGATGAAACAGACGTTCCACGCTCTTTCTTCTCTTCTCCGGAAGCCACAAGCGAGCTGGCTCTTTTCTTGTCGTTTCGTCGTCTAAGAAAACTTTGAATACAGGCGTCGATCTTTTCGGCGGAAAGGTTATCATGTTTCGTGATCAGATATTGCCTTATTTCTTCAATGTTCATTCCACTTGTTGTTCTTGTTTGTCCTAAACTAATCTAAATTATTCAATAGCTTTCAAACTTCAATAACGTTCATATCTAATTTCTCCCTTAAAGGGGGAGTATGCTAATCCAAAAATTGTCAATATTTTTACATGACTCGATTCAGAAAGTGGTAGCGATATAGGCTCCGTTTGAATTAGTGTCTAAAAATTGATCTGAAGCGAGATACGGGCTCCCAAAGTTCGAAAAAAGTACCCCCACGGATCCATTTTTCACGGGATCCGCGAGAATTTAATTTA
>GL379792.1:1105771-1132239 GCA_000143925.2 Caenorhabditis brenneri
AAATGAGAATTCTTCATTTACGTTCTGCACGGTTATAACTCTGTGTAGTCTCATTAAAAAAACCGATGAACGGCTAAACGAAAAAATATAGGGGAAAAACGACAGGAATAGATCCATGGGGGTGCTTTTTTCGAACATTGGGAACCCGTATCTCGCTTCAAATTAATTTTTAGACGCTAATTCAAACGGACCCCATATCGCTACCACTTTCTGAATCGGTTCATGTAAAAATAGTGACAATTTTTGGATTAGCAGCTCCCCCTTTAAATATAGAATGTGCAAAGGTGAACGATTTTTCCGAGAAAATGTCAAAAAAATTCCGTACTTCTCATAAAGGCAGACTTGACGTGATATTCAACCATTACGGTTTCATTGAATCTATTTCATATGCTCAATGTTTGATTGCTTTCGTGACCAACTTGATCCTGCGTTTGAAGTCTGGTTCTCAGTAAGAACGCCAGATTTGAAAAAAGTTCAAATCAAATCTACTCGTTAATTCGAGTGTTTTTTGCTTCATCTAGATTGTGCAAACTTGTTAATATATCAGTTAAACGCAGTTGCAAAACCACGCAACAACTAGAAGAAAGATCCCAAATTCCAGTTTTTTTTTCAATTTCCTTTGCGGTCAACCTGACAAACCTTCATAAATGTACGAAGCATACTAGATTTTTGTATAAAAGTGATAGAAAAAAAATGACAGTGATAGCTTATTTTTTGATTATATATAAATTTGCTCTAGTTGATATCATACCTTCTTGGTTATGTGATGATGGATTATTTGGCAAGGCTAGAAGAATTGAAAAAAGCAGAATTCTTGAAAAACACCAGATGTCAGAGAGTCTCAAAAAATTTAATCAGAATAAAAAATATTCAAAAAATGCAACATGAAGGAGGATGAAGAAAGAAAGAGAGAGGAGGAAGAGGAGGAAGTGAGATAACATTGAAGTAGTTGGACACGCAGACACACATACATTTGGTCAGTTGAGAACGGAGGAGGTCGTGAGAGAAAGTACCAAGTATTTATAATTGTTACCGATTTGCAAAAGCCCATAAAACATTGAAATTAGTAGTTAATTGAGTAAAAAGCGAAGTAAAAGCCGAAATGAGAATTGATTATGATGTGGAAGCTTTTTGTTTAGTGGAAGTGGTAATGGTCGATTTAATGATTCAGAATTATTTTCGAAAATTTAGTAAGGGTTAACTTTGTACATAAATTATTTGAAATGTTTCTCGTTCTCAACTTTGATATTTTGGCTAGTGGCACATATCAGAATAGGCCAAAAAATATTTCTGTTGTAGTAAAAGGAAAGAATATGGTACAAATAATATTTTACTACTAAATGAGTCAGGCAACGCCAGAAAGAAACTTTTAGTAAGAAGAAAAGTATATGATGTCAAGTATGCTTTCTAACAAATATGTGCTTATATGGTATGAGAACAGATGAAGGAATACATGGGAAAAGAAGAAGATACAGAGGTTCGATTTGGATTTCCTTTTTCTCTCCTTTGGTGTTTGCCTCTTTTATGATATTAGAGAGCATGTTATATGTTCTTCCATAATTCAGATTTTTTCAACTATACGAAAAGTATTCCGAGTTACATTACTGGCAAACATTGCTAGTTGCAAACTGCACAAATGAAAACCAAAAAAAGCAAAATAGTATCAATCAAATAGAATCATCAAGGATCAATATGTTGAATGGTTAGAAATGAAAATAAGGGAACCAATGAATAAAAGAGGAAGAAAAAAGCTTTGGAAAATAGGAATAACCAGAAGGTTTCCGCCGCTTCGCGGCTTCAACCTTCTGGGTTCACGTTAATTTTGAAAAAGGTTCTTTTCGTGAAACTTTTTTCAGTGAGTTTGAGCCCTATCTAACAAGGGAATTCATTCTTGTTCCCACTTTAACTTTTTCTAGAAATTTGGGTATAGATAGATTTGATCCTGGAGATTCCATTTCTGCAATAAAAAGTGGCTAAATATTCACGTGGAGCGTGTTGTGACCCAGTTTATAACTTCCAGCGCTTATATCTCGATTCGGAATAAGTTTTGAGGAGTTTCAGGCGCTGTGCATGATTGCCCATGTGAACAGGAACGTTTTCTAACCATTTAGTAGCATAATTTTTCTAGGTCAAAATTCAACCATTCAACATTGATCGAAAAAATACGAAATTTTCGAAAAAAAAAATTTTTCAATTTTTGAAAGATTCTGCATGTTTCATATCAACTTTTTTTTTCAAATTTTTATTCAAAAAAAGAGACTAAACGCATCGATGGGTGTCAATGATAAAATGTTTAAAGCATATATTTTTTGTGCAGTAACAGCAACGAATCATTGAAAGTCTGGAGCATAGTGGCAACTGACACTTTCCTTGCACATGCCGGCCAAAACAGGAGTCAGTCGGCTTGTCGAACGGAGGTGGTCGTTGATCCGTATATCCACCCGCATACCACGCGTAAACTCTCCATTCTTGAAACGTTGGACAGCAGAGTATCCAGTAAGCTTGACTTATCATCTGGAGTTGTATGTAAAAATAAGAAGCGACTTTCAAAATTATTTACCTTTATGATGTTGTCTCTTTGATGTGGTGGAAAATCTTTCTCTTTTCTTTGTGCATATTCGGTCAAATTCTTCACAACCTTTTTGAATGTCCTAAATATTCCGATGTCCAGCGGCTGAATATGTCCTGTTGCTCCAGCTGGAATGATGATGGTTTTGAGCTTCTTATTTGGTGGCTTGACAGTGTTTATTAATGCTTCTTTGTTCCAACAAGGCCAAGAATCTGCCACCAGAAGCACATCGTCAGCAACTTCATCAGTGAACACTATACTCTCGAAAAAGTCGACCATCAAAGCTTTTCCCATCATATGACTTTTTGCTGCTCTCAACACTAGATTTGATGGTTGAAAGGGTGGAGTAGTTATGGGGAAGCGACCATTCTGTTCGGAAAACACGACGTAGAGCTTTGGATGAAGTACGCCATCCAATCGAAGCATGGGAAGCACAGTATAACTGTGTGTTACCCCAGAAGCAGATGATGTGATGATCTCGACATCCTGGGAACCTGGAGAATTTATATACAAAACATTTCTCAATTTCTATAACATACATGTTTCCGTGAGAGTTCTTTTTGTATATAACTCTTTTTGGAATCCCGATTGATCCAAATTGTAGACCCGCAACGGATCGTAACCTTCAAATGTTTTCCTTGCAAGCTTCACAAACTGATCCATCTCTTCCTGAACAGCCTCCTTTTCCATGAACTTTTTCTTCGAAACAAATCGTGTAATTTTTCGTGAAGATATGCGGTGGGCTCTTTTCCAGTTGTTAAGCCAATGATGGGATCCAACAAAAGATGTTTCAATTTTGAACTCATCCTTTATTTCTGCAATCATTGTGTAGAGAGTTGAATCGTGGAGAATGTGCCCTTCATTGATCGATTTGATGACCATTTCGTAGAGTCGTTCCGAAATGAATGCAATTACAGCACGAAAATCAGGTTTTATCTCCCCTGAAGTGGTTCCATAATTTTTTTTTTGAAGTGCAACTACCTGCTTTCTCGTACGCAACAAGGCGTTTCAGGTCATCTTCGGATCTCAAAAACTTGAATCGGTTGTACATGCACGATGGTTCTCGTCTTCTCTGTCCACCGTTTCGAGCTCGTTTTTGAAGCGGGTACCAACGAACTGCCTCCCAAACTTTTTCAATGGCAACCAACGTTTTTCCGAACAAAACATATTGAGGAGAAGCGATACCTTTAAAGTCGAGTTCATCCTTTTCCAAATCGGCTTGTGGATCCCAGTTTTCGTCTAGAACTTCCCCAGCATTGGTTGTTAACGATGTTTCTTCCGACATCTCCAGAAATCCTTCTTCATTTTGACGTAACAGACTCACAATTCGATCGCCAAGTTTCTGGTCGCTTCGATCTAGTTTCGGCTTCTTCGGATCGTCTTTGATGACAGAAGTGATGTAGGCAATGATGAGAAGAGTAGAGGTAGACATTGTTGTGTGACAAGCTTGTACGAGCCCTTTCTTTTATATCTTTCTTCGACCTATCCACATTTTCCAACACACATAGCAATTCACGTGCAATTAAAAAGTTCAAAAACAAAAAAAAATTGAAAAAAATTTTTGAAAATTTTTTGCCATCAGATGGTGGTCAAAAAATGGAAAATATCTTCAAAAATAAAACTGTCTTTTCATCTTGAAAAGTGATGAGAATTCATAAATTAAACGGTAATTTTTGTAGGAAACATGTGGAAAACCCCCCGGATCCCGGAATCGGTCCTGGAAAAAATATTGAAAAAAATAAAAAAATATTTTACTATCATGGGGGAACGAACTCCAGTATTTCCACTCCCATCCCAACTCCTTACCACTGAACCATCGAACCATGGAAATTTAACGATAAAATTGTGATAGACTAGTTTACAGAAGAGAGTTCACGGAAAAACAGCTTTATCACAGAGAAAGTTTGTGAGGTCACAACACGCTCCACGTGAATATTTAGCCACTTTTTATTGCAGAAATGGAATCTCCAGGATCAAATCTATCTATACCCAAAATTCTAGAAAAAGTTAAAGTGGGAACAAGAATGAATTCCCTTGTAAGCACAGAGTCCCACAGAGCTCAAAATGTAAAATGAAAAACAGGGGTATTCAAATCGAGCTCTTTCGTTATGTTAAAACCCCGTGCAAATCGGACCAAAACTGAATGAGCTAGGGTCGATGAGGGACTCACATAATGGCAAACAGACAAAAAAGGTGTTTTAGAATAATAAGATAAGATATACAATTTAAAAACAAAGAAGAACATAACAGTTGCGAATCGAAATACGAAAGAAACATCTTGGCTCTTCCCGGTTTTTTTCTCGTCTCCAACTTTTTCCCATCTGTGATTGTCCAGGCCGGACCAGACTGGATCAAGCCAGGCCGGATCCGACCAGACCAGGCCAGGCCGGACCAGACCAGATCGGAACAGACCTTGCCAAAACGGGCCGGGCCGGGCCAGACCGGACCAGACTGGATCAAGCCAGGCCGGATCGGACCAGACCAGGCCGGACCAAATCAGGCCGGACCGGATCGGACCAGACCAGACCAGGCAAGACCGGACCGGATCCGACCAGACCAGGCCGGACTGGACCGGACCAGGCCAGACCAGACCGGACCGGACTGGACCAGACCAGACCGGATTGGACCGGACTGGACCAGACCAGACCGGATTGGACCGGACCAGACCAGGCCAGAACAGACCAGACCAGACCGGACCAGATCGGACCGAGACAGGCCGGACCGGGCTAGGCCAGACCGGATCAGACTAGGCCAGACCAGGACGGGCCGGACCGGACCAGACCAGGCCAGAACAGACCAGACCAGACCGGACCAGATCGGACCGCACCGAACTAGGTCAGACCGGACCAGATCAGACCGGACCGGACTGGACCAGACCAGACCGGATCAGACCAGTCCGGATCGGACCGGACCAGAGGAGGCCAGACCGGACCGGATCAGACCGGACCAGACCAGGCTGTGTGTTTTCCAAACGACAAGCTCTGTCTGTGTGTTCATGTGACCGGCACCGTTTGGAGTCATATTTGGCAAGTAATCACGTAATCATAAAGCTTGAGTTACGGTAGGATTATGGTAGCTACAATAACCCTCTAAGTTTCAATTTTCAGAAGATAAACATTTTTCTGATCAATCTGTTTTTTAATAAATCCGATATTTCAAAAATCTAAAGTCTAGACTTTCAAATATTGTTGACTTTTCTCCCAAAAATCCATTCAATTCTCAATTCCTCCATTTCCGTTTCTGCCATTCATCCGAAAAAAAAATACATCCTCCTCCCCGAAATTTTTCAACGAAATCGTAAAGTGGTCCCTCTTTTCTGCTTCGTTGCTATGCATTTCTCTTCTTTTCCAATGTGCACTTGTCTCTTTTTTTCTTCTTTTTTTGGAACACTCTTTCTCTTTTTTTTTGTTTTTTTTTCAGGCATCTCTGCTTATTCACAATGCCGGATTACGAAGTGAGTCTTCAGAAAAAAAAATCATAAATTACAAAAAAAAATTCAGAAAGAGCTCGATAAATATGAGAAGAGTGTCGAGGAGCATGTGAAGAAGGTTAGCTTGCAGTTAGATGAGGAACTCGCAAATATAGTGAGTTTAAAAATTATTAGAAAATATGAAATATGGGTGATTCAGAACAAAAAATACAAGGAGAAGGTAGAGGCAATGAAGAAAATGGAAGCAGAAAACAAGCGGATGGCAGAGGAAAATGAGAAGATGAGGTCGAAAATGGAGGCGAAGAAAAGGGTTTGTATTTTGGGAAAGATTTGAAAAATCCGACATCCGGTGTTACATGAACGCAGATGGACAGAAGAGTTGGAGACGAGGTCTCCTTGTTGTTGTTTTTGAATTATGTTAGGTAAAATAAAAAGGTATTTTAGTATTTTACTTCAAGAACATGTAACCAGCGCCCTCTATTTTCGCTTGCGAGACTGTGGCAAACGAGGGCACGCAATAGTTTTGTTCGTGTGGCACAATGGTTAGTGTAGGCGCAAGCAAAGAAGGCAATAGTTTTTGTTTTTTAAACCCACATATTACGGTAACTTAGAACACTAAAAAATCAATTTTATTTCGAAACGAACTTAATTCCTGTTGGACTGGATAAAACATAAATCTTATGCAGAATCATCAGATTTCTTTGCCTTCTTCTCCTTCTTCTCTTGCTTCTTCTCCCCCTTTGCTGACTTCTCTGGTTTCTTCTCTTTAGCCTCTTTGATTGGAGCAGCCACTTGAGCCGGTGGAACTTCAGTTGTTCCTGGAGCTGCTAGCTTCTTCTTCAATGACTCTGGCATCTGAGGTGGTGGTGGACGAGGGAGATTCATAGCGACCTGGAAATGATGAACAGTTCAATCGATAGATAGAAACTCTCACCTTGAACGAGTCATAAATGAACCATTGAAGAGCAGTCAGTGTTCCAACCATGATGATTCTGGGACCAAGTCCTCCCCAAAGACCAGCGAAACCAAGCTTCTTGACAAGCGATCCAACACTGGCATTGGCGTCTTGATTCAATTTGGAAACAAGAACATCTGGAGGATGGGAGACCACCGCACAGAATACTCCAGCAATATATCCAGCAGTGAATGTCACTGCCAATTGCTCAGCCTTAGAGCATTGAGCTCTGGGTTTTGGAACAACATACTGATAGAGCAACTCGACAGTCTTCTCGAAACAAGTGAACTTCATCATTGTGTATGGAATCTGACGAGTCCAAAGTGGTGGAAGTCCCTTGAAGAATCCAGTAAGACCCTCGGTTCTGTAGATCATTGGAGCACACGCACGAAGAGTCGGTGGAGCAGTTGGAGAAGTTTGCATTCGAACTTTGACTGCTTCCATTGGAGCCAAAAAGATATCCGCAAAGAATTCAGCGGAAGCAGATGCAGCCAGATAGACAGAAGTTCTCCAGATGTATGCATTCTCTTCTCCCAGAGCCGAGCTGTAGATGTTCTTGAAGACCTCATAGAATCCGAACTTTCCGAGTCCTTGAGCAGAGTATCCAATGAAAGTTGGTGCCCATCCACGAGCAAGACCACGCATCCCGTCTTCAGCCACCGTCACTTTGAAACCTTGCACCATACTACCGTACTTCTCCTTGTTCACCTGCAATAAGGAAAATGAAATTGAAAAAGGAATCCCAATAGCGATTCCGATCACAATTCTGTGGATTTAAAACTAGGCTGAGAAAAACTTACCTGAATACGACACTTGACAATATCCAATGGAGTAATGGCAAAATGAGTCAATCCACAGGAGAGAGATCCTCCGAGAGCACACAACGCATAGAACTTGGCGGTTCCAAACTCAACTGGAGCATCCACAGAAGAGCCGGTGGAGCATTTGGCGGTGCGAACAATGGAACTGGCCGATGGAATCATCATTCCATTCTTCTGGGCGGCGTCGCAAACATCGTGAAACAGTCCCATTTTCCTGTAGTTTTGAGATGAGATTTATTGCGAAAAAAGAAACCGAACTAACCTTCAAATTCTACGGATATCCGAAGTGATCGAAGAAGAGACTGACGGGAATAAATGGGATTAAAAATGACACGTCAGCAGTGACGTCACGGGGGAAAAAATTAATTAGATAATTGTAAAAGTTCACGTATAAATTAAACCTCACGTGATAATTTTTTTGTCATATTAAAAAAAAATTTTGATAGTGAGGCTAACGAGACTTCTTCTGGCAAAACAATAAACTAATCCAATATCATTTGTAGTCGTATAGTTACAGAAAATCACAAATTATGAAAAACAAGTCATCAAAAACAAGGATAATCTGTTGACATTCGAGGCCACCATTTCGGATATTCAGGAAAAACTTCCGCAGAGAAAAAAGCAAAGTGAGTATTGACAGCAAGTTTTAGAGGGCTCATATTTTACTTTCAGTCGAAGAAATCATGAAAGCACTGAATGAAAAACGACGTCAAGTTCTACAAAAACAGAATGAAATCTCCGGATTTCGATTGAATCGAACCGAGAATTCGATGAAATTCAAATTAGAAAAAACGAAGAAAAAGTTGGATGAGATGAAGAAAAAGAAGATTGTTCAAGACAAAAAAATTGCTCGTTTGAGAGCAGATATTGCGAAGAGTGAGAAGAGTTTTGATAAAGTTGAGAGGGAGATTCATAAGGAGATTCAGTGAGTGGAGTATGAAAAGATGTCTGGAAATTAGAATTTATTTTCAGGAGACAAATGGAAAATGAGTCAAAGAAAGAGGAAATTGAAAGGCGGATAAAAATATTTGAAGTTGAGAATTCCGGGATTTCAGATGAATTCCAGAAGCTTCTGATAAATTTGAAAGAGGACACTGATGGGTAATTATACTTTCTTTCAGCTAGTCTATTGTCTCAAGTGCTATTGTATTTGAACATTAGAAGAAGATAGCCCTAAATCTATAGCAAAAGAGCCCAAAAAGATCCAATAGCACTTGAGAAAATAGCAGTTGAGAATTTTCCCCGAACTGGCAATTCGCAAATATCGCCGGTGTCTGGAAAGCTACCGTATTCCTTTCTCTCTACCTTTAAAATGTTTCAGGCGAGGCAAAACAAATGAAAAACGAATTGGTGAACTGGAAGTTTTGGTGTCAAAAGGCACGAAATACCTTGAAAAATTAGATGAGAAGATCCAAAATTTGAAAGAAATGAAACCCAATAAACACTCTGAATTGGTATGGATAACCTCTGCGTTTTCTTCCTTTTATTCTCATTTCCAAATTTCAGGTTCTCCCAATTCCTTCAATCAAAGGATCTTCAAAAAGAAGATCAAAATCATATGATCAAATGAAATCGAAGAAGAACGGGAGTCGATTGGAGGATCTCAAAAAACAGATAATCCAGTTGAAAAGAGAGTCTGAAGCACTTCATATGAATAAGACGAGGTTATTGGAAGAGGTGAGGAGTGAAGAGAGAGATTTGGAGAGGTATTTCTTTTCTGTTCAGAAAGAAACACTGCAAAAAACTGCAGACGAATACCAGAGGGAGGCAGATCGTGCAGCACAACACTTGAGGTATGCAGAGAATATTCGGATTTCAGAGTTGAATCGACGTAAGTTGAAATTCCAACTTTTTTCAAAAAAAATGCATGACGCTTTCATCAGGCTAACACTCTTTTCTCTGAAACTTTTGGCATTTAAAAATACTTTTTGATTTATTGTTTAGGATATTTTTCACCGCTCTGAACACACTGTACTTCCAGAGACTCGATTACAGGATAATACTTTAGCTAACTATTCAAGAACATTGAAAAAAAATCATCTGAATTTTTATATTTCAGAAGAACGAAAACTGCAACCATCAATAATTGTTGACACGAAAGATGAGAAACGAGAGAAGGAGTACATTGAGAAGAAGGAGAAACTGAATGATAAAATCCGTCAACTTGAAAAAACAACTGACGATCAGAAAGAAGAGTTGGAGAGGATACGGTATCCATTTTCTGTTTTTCGTTTAGTTTTTTTATTTTTCCAGAAGACGTTTGGAGTTTTTGAAGAGACAGTTGAAGTCATACAGTGAACTTGATCTAGTGCAATTTGAGAACGAAAAGACTGAAAAAGGAGCGGAGATTCGAAATCTGAAGAAGAAGTGGCACGAACATGTGATGACATTGAATGCGTTGAATAAGGTTTGTTTCTATCATCAATTTCTAATTTTCTTCTTGAATTTCAGAAGCTGCAACAACGAGTTCTCCAACGAGAGGCTGCAATGACAAAAGCCAATAGTGTTGTCCATCTGACAACGAACGTTCGAGATGAGAGGAATCGAGAAATAGAAGAATTGCAGAAAGAGATTGCAAAGACAAGATTAAAATTATAGAATTTATAATATGAGAATGCAGAAAACGAAAAAAAATATAGCTCATAGCAAAAAGATTCTTAAAACTATTTGAAAATTCAGAAAACAAAAAAGTAATTTAAACAGAATACAGTGATTGAAACGCAGTAGCGTTACTCTGAAGCAATATTCGAATGAAGATGTACATCTTATTTATTCTTTTTCAACGACTTCTTCCAATCGATAAAAATACGAAGAGATCGATATGAGATTCCAATCGTGTCAGCCAATTCCATGAGTTCGGCTGCTTTTTTCTTCGTTTTATCTGCCGCAACATTTTCCAACATCTCAAATTTATCGGCCTCCAACTTGTTGATTTCAAATTTTGCTTCTTCCAATTCCACTTTTCTTTTCAAAATTCCGCGATTTCTTTGATAGAATCTACGAACTGTTATCTCTTCTATGTCCAAATTTTCAGCGATTTGTTGGAATTCCAGTTTTGAAGGATGAGAATTATGAGTGTACACTTCTTTGAGACATTTTATCTTGTTCACTGGAATTCTGAACGCCGTTCGTGGTTGATATCTTGTGAGATGAGCTTCTGGTGGATCCGGATCTAGATAGCTCGAATCAAGAGCAACGGTATTTCTATCTTGAAACCATGCGGCAATTTTGTCAACGGGAATACCACCGAGTTGAGTGGATAGACTGGTGAACTCTTCATCTGTCCATTCCTTATTCTCACTTTCGTACTTCTTTTTGAGATATGCCACTTCCATTTTTCGAATCGAATCGTGTGTGAATACTTTCGCATGATCTGCATGTCTATGATCATGTCTCCATGCTTCGATTGTGTAGCCTGGGATGCCGGATGATAAGAGACGTTTTCTCCATTTCACATAAGAAGAACGAACGGCTCCGAATGGCAAATTGGTCTTTTCCATCACCTAAAAAGATTTTTATTGACCATTAAATATATATGGAATGTCTTTTCTCACGGCTGAACCAGCTGAATTATCGGCAAGTTGCCGTGCAAATTTACCACCTTTCCGCTGACAAGTTCATTTGATTAGTTCAGAAAGCAAACGGCAAGTTGCTAAACCGCTATTCACGCTAAGTGCTGCCATTTATGTTAGCAACTTGCCGTTTGCTCGTCAAACATTCCCTGAGTAGATTGTTCCGATATATTATGCTTCCCGAAATCTACATTTTGAGCTTTTATTTAGCTCACAAGTTCGTTTTTGATGCCAGTTCTCAACAGACCGGAGTCAACCCGGAAAAATGCATACACTTCCAATTTTCTTACCATATGCACATATCCCAACTCAAAGCGTTTTTTCGTAAGAATTTGATTTTCGATCAACGTTTCTAGAAGTTGTTTCACATCCGGAGGTAGTGTTGGAGAAGCGTACGGCTCAACAGATTGTTGTCGAAAGTAGTCGCGAATACGTTCACAGTTGTCTCCACGATTACATATAATCTTTTGCGAATTTCGTTTCATTTCCATTGTTTCGAAGATTGTTCTGTATTTTACTGAATAGAATTCGGTTAATTCGTTCATCTCGGAAACTGATGGGTGCGGATTTCTTGAGAATAAATCACCGATAGCAACTTTTACACAATACGATGTCTTTCTTAACGGATAGTTCGCAAGTGTTTCGTCATCAGATGGAACTGAAATAAGTTGTTTTCTTTTTTGAAAAGTGAAAAGATGAACCGTATTCTAAAGTGCAATCCGAGTTCTCCTTTGCCTCTGGATGATTGTAGAATGCAGTAGAACTTTCTGCGTTGAATTCATCATTTCGCTCGTAGTCATCCAATATACACTCTTCATCAAGAGATTTTTGATTACATTTCCGTAACTGAAATTAGAACGAAAGCTTTTTATTGATTATTATTAATATACTTCATAACGATATGATCCTTCTGCTCCATCTTGATTCGTTCTTCTGATTCGATCAGAAGGTTTGAATGGAACCATCTTTGTTTCAAGAGATCAAACCTAGGTTTCACAAAATGGACCGAACGCTTTTCAATATGAACTGAGTCAGGAAATAGGAAATCGGTTCCATGTGATCAAAAATGAACGCACTTTATAACAAGCTTGTGACAAAGTGTTAATACGCAATCAATTTATTGCGTACCTGGAGAAATACATTAAAGAACAGTTATGCTTTTGAAACTACTTTTACAATAATGATGTTAGAAATAAATGATTTAAAACCAATGAAAATGCAATAGGTGCATATTCTATACAAACATGACTACTATAAAACAAAGTTGGTGCAATTAATTTAGAAGTTACTGCGGTATCCACCTCGGCTTCCTCCACGGTCTCCGCCACCATAACCGCCGCCACGTTGTTGGCCGTAACCTCCTCGATCGCCGCCTCCATAGCCACCGCGACCTCCTCGGTCACCACCGCCATATCCGCCACGACTGCCTCCTCGATCGCCTCCACCGTAACCACCACGGCTGCCTCCACCATATCCACCACGATCACCGCCGCCATAGCCTCCACGGCCACCTCCACCACCACCGCCGCCGAATCCGCCACCAGTACTTCCAAACTGTCCGAAGCCCTTAGCCAGGGTAGCTCCGCCGAAGCCGCTTACTTTGTAGTCGTTAGTTGGCGTAGCCAATGGAGCTGGAGTGACATCTCCGGATCCCCATGCAGTTCTGGATCGTTCACCTACTGGAGTTTCAGCAGTCGCATTTGGTTTTTGTTCGCTCTTTTCCTCTGGCTGAGGAGTGATGGTGGTATCTGCAGTTGGAGTTTCTTGATGAAGCCCCGCCTCTTTGTCCAACACACTGTTCTGAACATAAACGTTACTTAACAGCTATAATAGACTAGAAATTACCGGAGGCAAAGCAACCGACTTTGATGGCGAATCCCATCCGTCAGCTGAGAAGCATTCCTCGATTGGTGACGCAGGAGGTTTCTCGGTTGTCGACTGCGAAACCTGTTGATGAACAGTTGGTTTCTCTTGAATTGGGTCCGATGCTTTGGCAGTGACACCGTCTCCGATATTCTTGGCACTATTGAGAACAGTGGCAGAATCTGTTTCATCGACAGGGATTTCGAGAAGACTTGTTGAATCTTTGGCAAGAAGTCCAACTAAATTTGAGTCATTGAATCCGTTTAGAACTTGAGCTTTAGTACCTTCATTACTTGTCTTATGGGCAGTCTTGAGTTCTTCTCTCGTGTAGCTTATATCATTGGACTTCTTCGAAGACTGAGAAGTTGATGCTTGCGCGACATTGCTCGAGGAACATTGAGCAGAAACAGATTCCTGCTTGCAGGATAGCGCCACGGACTCAATGATTCGGTTGCTGTGCACTTTATCATCGATTCCTTGCACGAATTCTGTAAATACGACCTCATCTCAAAAATGAATTCGTAAACTCACTCTTGAAGCTATCCACGATACGATTCTTGGTGGCATTATCCAAATATGACAGCTCTTTGAGTGACTTCTTGTCGTTCTCGCACCCATAGTGTTCGAGAATCCAGAGAGCGAAGCGAAGAGCATCCGTCACTTTGTCGATAGTTGCGTTGTTGTCCTCTTGACTTTGTGGGATCTATAAAACAAAACGGATTGAAGAAAAGACAGTTGAAACTTACAAGTGGCACATCCAAATCGAAGCATTTCTCGGTGACAGCGACGCTGAACTTCTTCACAAGTTCAGCAATTGCGTTTCTTCTCCAAACGCATGTTAAGTCACTAGTGAGTCCTACCAGCGTCCAATCTTGCAATGACTTCTTTGCTGCAAAAAAGTATTTGAAATTTACTCATTTGTTTAATTTGGCTCACATCCAAGGAAGATTTGGATGACGTGGAACGCGAGGAACACCGAGCTCTTGTAAACGCTCTTTTGCAGTCCAGGGAACACTTCATGTCTGATGTTTTTTGGAATCAACTTCTGCACCAGTTTGGCGGCGTCAACCAGATCAGCAGCGAGTGTGCGTGAAATGAGGAAACAGAGTTGATATCCGAGTTGAGTTCTCAAGACTAGAGATTCATCTGACTCATCCTTGAGAGCTCCTTCGAACTTCTCCACAATTTTAGCGACGAGCTTGGTAAGACAGTCATCTCCAATTGGGGCGCGAAGCAGTTCGGTGAATTCGTCGGCTGGCTCAGTTTGTGGTCCTTGTTCCCTGAAATTAGAATCTTGTATGCGTGCAAAATAGGCGCAACTCACATTAACTGTTTCAGAAGTGGGTTGGCTTTTTGGAAGATTTCCTGAATATTCTCTCGAACAACTTCAATTTCTTCTGCAGTTTCTTCATTCTCGATATCAAGAAGCTTGATGAGGACATAGGCATCGAAATCAAGGTCCAATGCACACAGCTCACTGAGTTCCTCGAACTTCTCGAGTGGCTCTTCTCTTTCCAAGTGAACTGTGAGAATTCTCTGCAGGATCTTCGCATCCGGCGTTTTCCTGATCTTTGTCTTACGAAGAAGTGACTCCAATTTTTTCTTGTCGTCGACGGCAGCAAGGATATCGTGAGAATGGTTGAGTTGAGCTAATTGTTCACCAGCTGTTTGGAAGTTTGTGCGCTGCAAGATGATTTTTACTCAATAATAAAATGAAGCTAAAGCCTTACATATTCTTCTCCGAGCAAAAAGCAGACGTCCATTCCAGCTGCGAGAACAGCAGCGTTTGCGCCGTTTGGAATGATCATCTCCAGAATATCGTCTTTAGTTGGTCGCTCAGCACTGACTCCGATTACGAAGGCGGCGAGGCTGTTTGCCTGAAAACATATATTTAGGTTGCAACTAAAAATGATTATATTTACCTGTTTCGGAGTTTTCTGAAGAAGCTCAGCATTTTTCGTGACATACTGAGCTAAGTTCGAGAATAGGTAGGATTTAATCCCACCGGTTTCAACGATTTCTCGCTTATTGGCCTCCATGCGTGACACGTTAATTCACACTTCTGAAAGCAATATATTTAGTAAAATATAATTATTTAGAACGTTTTGAACTGGAGAAACGGCGTGAAAACCACAGAAAGAGCGAAATTCGGTGCAAACTGATGCTTGTTTTCGAAATAAGCAATCTCCCCGCCCGCTTTACTACTGTACCCCATACAATCGCAGCGAGACCCAAAGTTTTGAGAAAGGCGTGCGCCTTCGTTTGGTTCGTTCAAACTTCGGTTTTCTTTTAAAAACCTGTGAAAAACGTTGAGGAATTCTTTTTTTCAGCACGAATAAAAATAATAGCAATATAATTTAACCAATAAAGTAAACTGAATTTGAATAAATTTTATGTTTTTTATGTTAATATCATTTTATGAGCAGACGACTTTTCTTTGGTTTGGTGAAATTTTTTTAGTTCTTTACATGCGAAATATGGCGTTTCGAGCATATATTCTGAGAAAAGAAACCCGCCAACTCCGCAGCAACAAAAGTTCGGGAGAAAACTCTCATATTCGCTTATGCGCCTTTAATACAATGTATCACCCTAATTTCATTTTCAAGTTTCATCCAGTTTTCACATGATTCAGAAAAGTTGACCCAGTTGATCGATTTGGATCGGGATGTATTAATCGAGTGCTGGGAATCTGAGTATAAAGTTCTAAAGATTCTGAATGAAAAAAGAGAATGGGATGAAGAATCTGTAAAGATTCAGATATTGTTGGAGACCAACCCAGATCAGAGCATGATTGAGAAGAATGATATTTCAAGAGAGCTTCTAATTGTTTCCGTCGAATTGGATAACTATAATTTAATATTTAGAAATGGAGTTTACAGCTAAATGCAAACATGAACGGAGTGCAACGTAAAAATGTATTCCTCATTCTGTTCTAAATTTTTGTTCGAAGTTTAATTTTTGGAATTGAGGTACAGAATCAGTCATTCGGGAGCACGATAAATGAATTTTGTTTGAAAATCTGTTATCTTTTTTTTTACATTTTGAGCGAATCCGGAGTCATACTTGGCAAGTAATCATGGTCTGTTGAGCGCTTCTATTCTCTACAATCTCGAGCTTGGATTACGGTAGGGTTATGGTGGCTGCAGCAAATACCTGAATTTTTGTAATCCGCCAAGACAAATAAACCAAAGTAATGAATATTCCATGGGCAAATCGAGATTACAGTATCCGTATTATTGAAGTTTCTAGAAAATTAGAAGCCTTGCATTTGTTCTGTGAAATCTTCTTTCTTTGATTTACTACGTTGGCTTACGTTGAGAATAATCTGATTTATCTTTTCATTCCAGATAGATATTCATTTTTATTCCACGATATATTTCCAGCTAGGTAGTTGTCCTAAAAGACAGAGGATGTGATAAGTTCTTTTGGCAGATTATCCATTCAGTGTACAGTACTTGGCTGTCTCTATTGTTGAAATGTGCTCAAAGTCAACTAATGTCACACATGTTATTATTTTTTGAACACATCATCATCTTCTTCTTCTTTCTCTATTTCTCTCAATTCCTCAATACATATAAACTCATTTCATCAGATTGTCATGAGATTGTCCTCGCGCTCCCTTCCGATCGACCAAGTGCTTGAACCCCCAAGATCATCCGAATTGTGTGTAAGTTGAAGAGACGCAGAGACTATGCCGAGTTTACACACAATCGAGCAGGCGGTCGGAGAGCTTCCTCTCGCGGGGGGAGCCCCACAATCCAATATCCATTCGTTCGTTTCACTTCGATTATTGATTTGAACTAGTTGTCTCAAGAAATGCCCTCAGCTGATGAGAATGGTGTGCATTCTGTGGAAAATGATCTTCAAAAATCTAAATCTGATACAGAGGTAGGTAACATTCTTTTGGCAACTGTGAATAGCTCACGATCAGTTTAGAAATTTCAAGTTTCATGAATCTACAGTAGTAAAAAGTTTGTTCCCATGTCCACAAAAAACAGTTTCAGATAAGATCTACACCTTCTTCTGTTCACAAATCTTCAAGCCAACATAGGCGACTATTCATAGAAGATATCTCAACTTGCGAGGCATCTGCTGGTGATCGTGTCTGGGCCACATGCTCTGGAGCTGGTGGGTAGAAAGATTCTAAAAAGATAAATTCAAATTGAATTCTTCAGGAAATCCCACTGATGCTGTCAATATCCATTTCCTCGGAGATCAATTTGAAGAAGCTGCAGTTGACATCGTCAGGAAACATTCGGTATCAAAAACATATGATTTGTCAACCTAATAATTCATTCCAGCTAATCATGTTCACAGTCCCATCCATCAAAATTGAAACAGAATTCGAACTCGAACTTCGTTTCTCAACTTCTGATGACAACGTCACCACAATTCCGTTCAAATACTTTCCAAGAATCCAGAGGTCCAGTATGCAAGAAATCAATCTTTTTGATAATCTTCTCGAATTTGCAACGAATGGTGACACAATTTCATTGCTTCAACCATTTGTTTCACAAATTTCAAAACAGGATATAGAAGGAAATACGTAAGACATGTAATTAAGAATTAGGTTCCAATATAAATTATTCTAGAGTTTTTCACGTGGCAGCGAAAAATGGTCAAAGTTTCTCATTGAAACTTCTGCTTTCCGTGCTTCCATCTGTGATGAAAGATGAAGTAATAAATATTCAAAACAATCATGGACTAACTGCTCTTCATTGTGCAATAAGAGCCGGTGATCCAGATGCTGTCCACTATCTTATGAACCATGGAGCCAAAATAAACATATCTGATCATCATGGGAATACTGTATGTTTTCTGGAGACCCTCTCATGTATATTCACACCATTTGCAGGCTCTTCATTATCTTGGTGACGCCTACAATGAATCGATTTTCAAAGAAGTTCTTGAACCATCAAGAGGTCAAAGATTTGATGTGAATCAGTTGAATTCAGAAGGCTTTGCCCCAATCCACGTGGCCGTGAGAAGGTTGAAGTTGTCACTGATTGAAATGCTTTTGGAAGCAGGAGCTCTCATTGACTTCTTAGATACTGAGAAGAAAAGAAATGCATTGATGCATGCTATAGAAATGAATGATTTTGAGACAATACAGTTGTTGGTGGAAGTGAGTTTTAACATTAAAATAATCAATATAAATTTTCTATTTCAGAGAGGCTCCGCCACAAACATTGAAGATGATTCTGGAGAAACTGCTTTGAGTTTGGCAGTCAAAAATGTGAATTATCCAGTTATCGGATTGCTTTTGGATAACGGTGCAGACCCAAATAGACAAAATTCCAAGGTTGATTTTCCAGCAATTGCCTAAAAATTTAAAAAAAAAAAGATTTTCGTTCAGGGTGTCTGTTTAGCGGATACTGATGACAATACAATCCAAAACATCATCAATGGAGATCGACCAGAGCTTCCGAAGAAAGAGTCATTTGCAGTTCCGAATGATTTGGCAATTTCTAGATCACCCCTATTCGGGCGTTCTCATCCTGATCAAACGCCACCCGAAGAGAGTGGAAGGAATAGAGTGGTGAAAAGATCAAGGGAGGAGATCCTCAATGGTATATTTCTCGAAACAGTTGTTCACCAGAGCTAAATTTTTTTACAGATGCTCAAACTCTTCTAAATGAAACTGATTCGATGACGCCTCGTCTTTCAAGAATATCGATTTCGGAGTCAGACGACGAACAGCAACCAGGTCCTTCAACTTCATCAGGTGTTTCACGCAGACGACGTACTGAATGGGACAGAAATCCGAAACTTAGTGATTCTGTGTGCAATTTGGATTATTTGACTCGTATTCGTGTTTCAAAAATCTTCGACGATCAATGCAAATGGCAACGATTAGCGCAGGTTAGAGAATCCATTTTTGCTTTCGTTGAAATTATAACGTATTTTGCAGCAACTGGATTGTGATCATATGATTGAGCTCATTTCCATTTGCTCCGCTGGTGACGACTCCAGCCCAACAATGATTCTGCTAGACCAATTCGAACAACTCCAGGATTCTTCCATTTCGAGGCTGCGTGAGGCAATGAATAGAATGGACGAAGAAGATGCTGTCAAATTGGTTGATTCTCGTTATATATATTAGATTATTCTTTCTTCGAAAGTTGTTCAGCCAATTATGTTTTCACTCTGTATATTTATTAATAAAATATGTCATTTTATTAATTATTTCATCTTGAAAATCTAATGCGAAGCACTATTCACATTCCATTTTCGTGAAAGATTGCGAAATACTTGTTATTTAATTCATTTGGCATGGGAAGTTCACAAAAACTTTCTATCGCAAAAAAAAATTTTTTTCGAGCTCATCAGAAAAATATTTTTCAGAGAAATCTTCATCTTTTTTTTTTTGCAAAAAAAGCTCAGCGGCTTCAGCGGAAAAAAGAGAGAAAAAACCGCGCCGCAGCTTTGCAAATGAGTCCCGCCTCTCCTGTGGGTCTCGCCACGATCTCTCTCACCGTATTCTCCTGCGCCACTCGATTTCTATTTTTCCCCCAAATTTTCTTCTTTTTTAGCCGATTTTTGTTGAAATTTTCGCGAAATTTTTGCTCGTATTGTTCTCGAAAAATGTATTTTCGCAGCCGCTATCGATTGATATCGAAACGGAACGTTTTCATCGTCGTTTTGCGATTTTCTCGAACTATTTTGCTTTGTTCGAACTTGACCGCTTTTCTCGCGATTGAATGACAGATTTTTAAATTTAATTTTACATTTTCAGGAAACATGGTCTTCAACCGTGTCGTTCAAATTGGGCGCGTCGTCTTCATCGCCTCCGGAAACGACCAAGGCAAGCTCGCCACCATCGTCAACGTTGTTGATGGAAACAGAGTAAGTATCAATTTTGTAAAGTATGAGCCAAACAAGTTGCGAATGACTGCGATGGCTTTATCTTCATAAAACTAATATGATCAGAGATAGCGTTATATTTTCAGGTCCAAATCGATGGACCATCCTCTGGAGTTTCCCGCACCGTCAGAAACTTGAAGGATCTTCACCTCACCAAGTTTGTCCTCAAGATCCGTGTCGGACAAAGATCCAAGGGAGTCCAAACTGCTTTCGATGCCGCCAAGGTCACCGAAAACTTCCAGAAGACCCTTTGGGCCAAGAAGATCGCTCAGAGAGCCATCGTGAGTTTTCTTTTCAATTCTTCAAAAACAACAGGCACATTTTTTGATTTTGTTGTTCAATGAATTTGAGTAATAAAATCAATTTAAAGAAAAAAATCAATTAGAATCAACAATATTATATTTCAGAGAGCCAAACTCACCGACTTCGAGAGATACAAGCTCATGAAGGCCAAGCAGATGAGAAACAGAATCGTCAGAGTCGAGCTCGCTAAGCTGAAGAAGGCCCAAAAGTAAATCGTTGTTTTGTTTTCAATGAAATGTTGTTTAAAAAACGAGTCTTCTAATCGATTCATTAAAAGGAAATCAAAACGCTAAAATTCTCAAAGTGATAAATAGAACGATAGTTGATAGAAATGAAAGATGTGATTCCTGATTCGAAAAGTTTCCACTGCTGCAACATACTTCCTCTTCCTTTCCTTGAGCATCAGTACGAGCGAAACAATCATCTCCATATTCTTTACATTCTCCCGCGTGCTCGCAACGACCAGAGAAGAATGGTTGATTTCCGTTCAAACTGTTGCCGGTTATCTTCACACAGTATTCAGCTTTCGAGTGACACCTTGGCTGAAATATTGATTCGGTTAAATTGAAACAAAATAAGATTGAGCTTACATTCCTCTCTGCTTTGAGAATAGGTTGTCCCTGTGCGACTCTGTAGTGCAAACATTCAATTGCTTCTGAGAATTGTGAGTAGTAGACTATTAGGAGAAGAAGAACAACCAATGAGTGAAGGAAACGCATCTGAAAAAATTAGAATACGTCTGAGTTGGGAGAAACTCTTCTGTGGGGTAGGGCTAGGATAAAAGTCACAAATAGGAAAGAAAAACCGAGCTCTGAACATCATCAGAAAGAAAATGATGAAACATGAGAAAAAAAGATGTGCAAAACGAGCGAAGATTCTACGGAAGTGAGAAGCAGAGGATCAAAATTTGTCCCATTTTTGAAAGACGGATGGGTGCTAACTCTTTTCTTCGTATGCTTCTTATGCTTTTTCTTCTTTTGAGCCGCTCTTCCCCCAGCCATCAAAATTTTTCAAAATGCTTCTGGGTTGGTGGCAGTGAAAGATTGCAGTTTTCCGGACCACGAAAGGGCTCCTTTCTCCGTCATTTCCTCACCCTTTGGCTCTAAACATTTACTTTCTGCCACTCCTTTTTTCTTCTCTCTCTTCATAACTTTTATTATTATTCAGGTGAGGAGTCGAACTAGAGAGAGAGAAAGAGACATAGTAGGTGTTGGTCCCATTTATTTCCCACATTCTTTTTTTGCCGCACACGTCCGGAGTCGTCACGTGGAATGCCGATCCAAACAATTCGAAATTGTTTGACGACGTTTCCGCTCATTTTTCGAAAATAAAAGAACCAAATATCTTTTGACTATGGGATAAACAAATTAATCGAAAAACTACTTTGAAGCAGAACATTTCTACCGTTCTGAGACTGAAACGAAAAGTTGAAATCTTGAAAAATGGAACATCAGACAAAAGTAGGTGGAGTTGAGGGGCTAACCCCCTACAACAGAAAGAAGGAAGAGTTGAAAAAGAGAAAATGTCACTTAGCATAAATCAAAAATTCAGAAGACCTCCCTCATAGTGACTACCAAATCTCTCGCTCTCGAAAACTTGGTTTTTGAAGAAAGGGAGCTCCCGATTTCCCTCCCATCGAAACCTGCTGTTCCATTTATAATTCGATAATTGGGGGGAGGGGAAGAAAAGGAAATGAAAGGGGGCGGGAAGTGAGGGACGACAACCACGACAACCACGACGACAAACTGCCACTACTATCCGGAAACAGAAAATTTCGAAAAAGGGCAAAAGGAGTCAAAGTGTACTCGGCAATGCATTGTAAATTATGGGATTCTTGAATGACGATTGACGAAAGAAAAACGACAATGTGTCCAATGGTTTTGGGAAGTGCTTGCTTGCAGATCACCAGGCTTCAGATCTTTTGATCCTAAAGTTTACAGTATCGGCGCGCCGCAGGCGCTTCGGAAATTATTTGAAGGTTCCATTATAAATACACCACTCAAAAAATACATAATTGGTTTTTCCTGGATTTACACAAAACAAAATAAAATATCAAAGTTCATTGAAGATGAAAAGTTCCGCGAAACGTCCTTTGAGAACAGTGACAATTATACACTTTAGGTGGGTAAATAATAACAATAATTCACATGACCCAGGAGAAAAACATAATCGTTTTCGGGAAGGATTTTATATTTCAGAAAACCGGACAACTATTACAAAAATGAGAATGTGAGGGCGGATCAGGAGACCTGAAATCGGTTAGTTTAAACTAAAAAGCAAAAAATAGAGAGAAGGCCAGGGAAACTGTCACAGGAATGAAATGATGGTCGATGAATCAGAAGCTTCACAAATCAAATCTTTTCGCTCAAACAAAAAACGAAGGTTTCAGGAATGTACAGGCGAGTGTGGATACCGGAAAGAAGCAGCAGGGGGATTTTTTCTGGAAAACTGAAAACAAAAAATCCTAAAGAGACATCAAATATCGAGGCATTTAGCAAGGAAGTTTCAGAGAGTTGTTTCCTGTTCAAACACTTTATCTCAGTACTTTAGGGATCTGAATTTCAAAATCGATCGTACTCCTTGTACATACGTGACTATTTCGAAAACCAAATCCAGTGTACAACAAAAGTTTTTTTCATTTTTTTAACGTAAACTGATCCCATTTCCATCGTCATATAAACTTGAAAACACATCCCCAGCATCAGTATTCTCTTATCTACTAGACCAAAGAAACAGATTTTCAAAAAACTCGAATCACAATGAACCGTGAACAAATCGAATCGGTAAGTTTCCACTCTCTTCTACCTATCCATATCTCTTCTCCAGGCCTTTGCCAAATCCATGGAGCACGCTCTAGAGGTTATTGGAAATACGACAGCCGTCTATCTCCCGATTCTCGGTGGAAAATCAATCGAATTGTCGATTTCCTGCATGGAAGAGTATCTGAAAATGTTGAAAGAGTTGCAACATGACTACGAGAATACAGCGACAAGTCAGTCTTGTATGTCACCAATGCACAATGATTCAATGCTCATTCATCGGAATCGTCTCTCGAGAACCTCCAAAGCTCGTCTCACCGTATTCCGAGCCTCGCCGGAAGCGATTCGTGCCAGTGGATCACCAATGGAGATTGACATGCAATCAGTTTCTCATATTGATGCTATCGTGGAGGAGTCATCAGTCTTGGATCCTTCTATCATGATGGGGGAGACTACGGTAGCTTTTTTTAAAGATTTAAATCCTATATTTCTTTTTGCAGCATCAAAGAGGATTCCTCGCTGATGTCAGTGAATTGAATGGAACTGTTCGTACCCGTAACCCGAGTTTCAACTTCAACTATCTCTCCCCAGTTGCATCTGAAAAGTCTCGTCGTGCGTCAATTATTGTTCGACCGATGACCGACACAACAAGCGATTTCGATGATTCATTCGTGGAGGCAGTCTCTCGGACTATCTCAATCAGAAGACCACGGGCTCATGCTGGAGGAGAAGCGCTTCGTTCGATTTTCTCGATGAATAGTGATGAATTGAAGACTCCGTTAGTATTTTTTTCTAAAATATCTAGAATTTGGATTCGAGATTTTTTTGATTGGCTTGAACCTAGGGTACGTCTAGCATAAGTTGATTTCTAACTAATATCTTTCCAGACGTGCTCATAACATGACTATTGACCTCACTGATTCCGATGCAACACCAACCAATTTGAACTTGTGGAATGTGAAACTTCGCCCGGGAAGTAATCGAAAAGTGTGTACGGGTTGATTTAGTTGTGTCCCAATTTACGTTTTCAGATTGACAACGAGATCAGGAATGAGATCCAGAGACAGTTGGCTCGTGATGCAGAGGTGTCGAATCAGCAGTGATTTTGATTGAAATAAATTAATTTTTCTAGTGAACTTTTCTTTTTTTATCTGTTGCTAGATTATTTTGCGGGCGGAGTTCTAAAGGCACATTTAACAAATTAACAATTTTATTTTTTCCCAACTTTGCATAATAGGATCGAGTTTTACGGAAAAAATAATGTTAAATTTCCCGACGAAATCTCTTTGATGGTCTCTCTTCAAATGGCGCCTCTTCATGGTTAGATGGACCTTCTCCAGCATCTTCTACGTCGTCCGTTTGGGTGTCTTCGCGATTTGCTGTTGAACTGAAATAAACTATTTCGTGAACTTTTAAATGAGCTCATGACTTTCACTGATTTTGTTTTGTGAGTTCGAAGTGATTCCATTACCTAGTTTTAAAATTCTAATACAAAACAAAAACTTGATACAGTAAATAAACCAACATGAAAGTGCCCGTTTCTTTTCCAGAAACATTCGCCTCCGTCGGTCTCATTGACGGAGTTGGTTCGATTACATTATTTCTGCCAACTCCTTCTTCGTTTTGTTCACGTAAAATCTCTTCAATTTCTTCGTCTGTGTAGTCTTCACCCGCTACTTGATTCCCACGTGGCAAAAACTGTTCATCTGTGACAAACTCCTTGAAACCTTCATGATCTGTGACATTTCCCAAACGCCACTTGATTTTTTCTCGGAGAAGATTTAAATTGCGCTCTCCTCTAAAATCGTTCGGAATAACCGAAATCCCTCTGTTGCGTCCATCACCATCACCGCGATGCATGGACAGAGTGTGACTATGAGGAAGACGGACGTTGACGTTGCCATGTACGTTTTTAAGGGCTACGAAATCGCCGGACTGTAAGTTGATAAATTCAAAAACTGTGGGAGGTCTTTCAATTTACCTTAATTCCAGTTAAACTTGCGATATGCTCATCGTACACCACAATTTCCATCAAACACTCTTTTCCCAAGTTTTCGACAGCTCTTCCGATGCGCGCATCAGGAGGTGCAATGTATTGCTTGAAGTAATTTTGTGTAACACGAAACAAATTACTTTCGACTTCGAGAGCTCTAAAAACAATGGTGTCAAAATAAAATTAAAAGAATGAGATGTCTCACCTGTTACGAGGTCCGAACTTGTCTCCTCTCCAGCATCTCAAAACATACATATTCTTTTGAGTCAGAACAATCGAATGCACTTGAGCAATCAAATCCATGTATCGCATCCACTCGAGATAGTAGTTTTCATCCCGGAATTTGCATCCTTCTTTAATACGCTCTAGAGTTGATTCAGATAAATTTGTTTCCATTCTGAAATTATAAATTATAGAATCGAGTGAGTTAGACGTGCATTTAGGGAGAAAACGCACAGCACCCCGAATGAGGAATGCGCGTAAAATTAATTCCAAAAAGTTCGCGGGTGCGCAGTTGCATTTTCTCTGCGTCTCTAACATTTAAATGTGGGAGACGCGCTCTCTCATCGTCGAATGAAATCGGTTTTCGTCGTTTCATGTCCTTTTCCGGAATTTCGAACGGCCGGGACCACCTAAACTTTGTTGGCAAGGTAGTTTGCTGCATTTTGATATAAAAATGTAGAGGAATTAAATGATTTTGAAGAATATTTTGAGAGAGTTCTGGGCAAAGAATTAATTTTTACTTATTAGATGCACAAAATCGAGTGAAATCTCGTTCTCAGTTCGTTTTTATTCAGAAAATTTGCTTTCCCGAACATTTATGAAGAAAATACATCAATCTCGCTGCTTATGATTGTTGGCAGATTGGAAGTATCCCCCAGAATAGGTACAAGTTGGTTTTTTGAAAAAAAAAAAATTGAACTTGTGGTTTCTAGTAGATGGCATTTGTGCTTTCACAAAGTTCATATGTCGTTGTGATTCTTCAGAGTGCTATTATCGCTCACCGCGGTAAAAAACATATTCCATTGGTTCTGAATGTCCCCTCTTCTGAATTTCTAGCGATATTCGCAGAGCAACATTCTAGACTGCTCTAAAACTGGGAGTGTGATAACCTGAATGCTCAAACCCAAGTTGTCTCAAGCATTCGAAAAATTGACAATTACCCCCTTAAGGGATTTGTAAGTGTCTTCAGCTCGATCCTAGGCATTTTTCTTCCGTTTCACTGTTTTCTTATTGATATCGGAATGATCGTACCATCTGCTCACCTTGATCCCATTCGATCGTCAATGAATCCTGAACTCGGTATACCCCTCATGCCGGTTTCCACATAAAAACAAAA
>GL379792.1:1181245-1248680 GCA_000143925.2 Caenorhabditis brenneri
GGTTAGGTGCACCTTCATGACATCATTTTAAAGAGGAACTGATATTTATCTTCCAACTTGAATCGAAACTGTTGTTTTAGTTTTCCGATACCTACAGTATCACTTTCATTCGTATTCCTCTGCATATAATCAGACATTCATCAATGTTTTGAACAATTCTCTTAATTCTGTTCAAAGACTAATCCGAGCTCAAGTAGTTTCCTTTCTTCCTCTTGTACTGTGTTTGCCATTGTGTGGCAAGCAAGAGTTGGAATTTTTCTGTTGCGTTTTTCATTTTGCTCTGCGCAAGAGCCGGGGCACTCTGCCTGCTTTTCACCCACCTCCTACAGGAGAAAAAGGTCGCCCGTAGAGACAAGGGAATTGAGAATAGAACGGAACAGACGCAGACTGATCAATCATTGACTGCCCCCGGTGGGCCTCCTCTTTCAATAGAGACCACCACCTTCATCACCACCCCGTCGGTAATAATTATGCTTCCGGTATCTATTGGGGGCCCCACAACACAACCGCGCAGGGAAAATTGACGTCATTTTCCGTTTTATATGTTTGTAATGATTCTGTAGACCTGGTCAAAACAATTTGATATGTTTGCAGTGGGAGGTACTCTAAGGTTCACCGTCTAGACTTGCTTTTCACAGAAGGTTCTTCTACTCATCAAAGTTTACCAATACCTTAGAGAACAATTCCTGTAAGCTTCTATAGGGAGAGTTTTCGTGATTTTACTGATTATCAAGGTGCTACAAAACTTATGAACAGGTGATTTCGGTAGTTTCACCTGTTTTTGTTGTCACGCACTCTTTTTCTATTTTCGATTTCTAGAATTGAAATTAATCGATTCTGATCGTGATCTTTTGAAATTGAGATAACGTGTGACTGAACCTGATAGCTTACATTTTTTTTTGTTGCTGCGGTCCCATTTGTATTGTTGACTTGACAATAGATCCTTGACAACGTGTGTAAAAAAGAGCATATATTGTATCTACGGAGTTGAATGGGGCCTCCTAGGGGTGACTCCTTCGAGTTTTTTTCTTTCTTCAGTCTCTTTTTTGCGCACTTGCACTTGCACATTCCTTTTTTGTTACTCCCCCCAAATTTCATTGACAAAAGAGCAAGAAGCTGTGTCGCTCCAGATGAGAGCAAACGTAGTTTCGATGGATGGTTTTAATTAAAATCGAACCCTTTCCTTCTTTTCTTTTTTCTGTATCTTTTACGCCTCCACACAAATTTGTCTCTTGTCTTCTGAAGGTCCAAAGAAGCGTTGGAGCACAAGTGGCTCCGAGACGATGATGCTCAGTCGGATAATGAAATAGTGTTTCTCATGTGCCACGAGTCCACCATTTTTGTCTGCCAGCCCATCAATCTTGGCTCTCGGTCACAAGTATTTTATACTTCTTAAATCTAGAATGTGTTTATATTCGTTTGTTCTCTTCATGAAAATCTATTAACAATGACTCATCTTCGTGGATTTAGAGAAAGTTTTCTTCTAAAAGGGATGAATTTGATGAGGAATCTTAATGAGAACTTTCGCTGAAAAGTGACATGAATAGCGGCAGAGAAGCATGTTTTGCAAATTTCGGAAATGTGGAAAACAAGGATCGCGTGTGCTCCGGTGTCGAATATCCGTGTAGATTGGAAATTTTTGAATTCTAAATTTAAAATTCAAAAGTGTAAGAAAATTTGGTTCGTAAAAGATGGGCTTCTCACTTTTTTGTTGTGCTTCAGAATACATTTCGTTCGATCTTTTAAAGAAAAAACTTCGTTCTCTATCATCTCTTCCTGTTTCGTTTAGTCATTATTGTTTGTCTTTTTCGTTTTGAATCGGTCCTTTGAATGCTCCTCTCTGAGTCAACCATAAACTCACCTCTCAGGTGGGCGCTTGCTCTTTCTATCACACAAAGTGATAAGCGGCAAATAATCTGAAACAGATGTTACTTGTGTTCTCCTGTTTTATGCTAACTTTTCTCGTTTTCTGGTCCAGTGGTTCTTCTGCTATACCAAGAATGAAAGTATCTATAAAAAAGTTCATGAATATTCAATAAAAAGATACCGAGCAGTAGATACTCGTTGGTATTCTTTGGGAATGTTCTGAACCACCACTTCTTTTCATATGTAAATTTTGGGGGAATTACCACAGCCACTCAACCACCAGTTGAACAACATACGAAAACGCTTGAAAATTCTTATCAGTCCAACAATTTTTTATAGTTCTCTAACTTCTCTCATTATGATCAATCTCTGACTTCCTGTCAGAAAATGAAAGAAGATCCCTTCCAATCTTTCATGATCGCCCTCCATTCCCCTCCCGCATCTTCTCATGTTATCACGTGTCTTCTGATGTTCCATGTCTACTTCATCTTCAACCAGTCCTTTCTATAACCCGCCTCACTATCAAAACTTTTGCCTCCCTCCCATATCCACAACACAACAAAGGTCAATCTCGTGGCTTTGACCCTGGTTCTTCTCTACTTGTTGTTCTTGAGATTTCTTTCAGTCAGTTTTTTTTCGTTGCCCGCCTATAGTTTTCGCCCTCTTCCATCAACGTCCATCGCCTCCTCCCCCATTTCCCTCTCCTTCGTTTCCCCTTTTGATTGTTTTTGCAAACAAGAAACGCGTGTTCGTCTCAAGAGCCACCAATACCGCCGCTAAGGGAGCTCCCAGAGCATTCGTTTTTCTCCCATCAGCAACAACTTACACCGGTTGAATGCCTTTTTTGTCTAGTTCGTCATCCGAGAATTCAGATGATCGTTTAAACCAACTTCTTTAGCTTCAAACTGGAAATTTTCTCAACTTCCGGTGACTAGTGAACTAAAAGTTCTTTTGCTCTCCTTTCTCTCATTCTCTCTCTCCTCTCCCTCCAAAAAGATTTTACGAAATATGATTCCTAGGATTGTGTTCAAAAAATAAACATTATTCACCATTTCATTTCGCAATACAGTCAGTTTTTTGTAATATCTACCTGCTCGTTCTTCCGGATCTCTGCGTCTCATGAAAAACAGACGATCTCTTGAAACGTCTCCAGAAAAGGAATAACGAATAAAGGGGCGAGTAGAATCATCCATCGGTCGGTCGAGTCGTCTCAAATTTCCGGAGGAAAAGGCCACCTTTTGATATAAACTCTTACTCTTTCCCTCGTTTTTATTTCTCCTTCTCCTTTTTGCTTTTTTTCCTTCCTTTTTCTTTTCCTTCATTTTCGTCCACTTTTCAGTCTGTGTCTCCTGTTTGTGTATTTGATGAAGAGATGATGATGATGAGATCTCATTAAAACTTGACCGCTTCTCCACAATAATTTTTTTTCGTAGTTTTAACTTTATTTTGTTTTCTGATTCAAACAAAACAAAGACATTGGTTTCTAGATTTGCTCTCGGAGACACATCGGGGTTTTGTACGGGAGACGGAGGCGTTACATCGAAAACTTGTAACTGTAAGTTGTTTTGAACTTCTCCTCCTTCAATATTCCACGACCCATAGAAATTTCACTTCTCTATTCCTCCGTCTCTTTTTCTTCGCCTCTCTCACTTAGTTTTCGCTTTCTTCTCTCTTCATCACCAAATGTGGAATGAGAGAAATGCGGTTTTCATCGTATCGATGAAAAAGAGAATGGAAGAAGACGATACATTCTGATAAGACAGTCTGACATGATGATAGTGATGATGGCCGATTGATGGACATAGAAAGGTAGAAAGAACAAGAGAGAGAGAGAGAGAGAGAAGAGAGTGGAAGACAGAAATCACACGCCCTCGTTTTCTAATGTAGAATTGATTAATCAATGAGTTTTCGAATAAATTATGAAGAATGATTGACAAGCTTTCGAGGTTCCAGGTATGCAGAATAAAGAATTCTGTTCAAAACTTCAAAAAGTCATTTTGAAATGCAGGAAATCATTTGTAAATTACTGTATTTTCACAATTTTTGATATTCACCAGAACAGAGAAATATCTGCTCCACCCTCTCAAAACACTCCATTAAATTATCAATTATCATCATCATTCTCTTACCTCATTTTTCGTTCCGTCCGTCATCCATCTTCACAAAGCTCACCTCTCTCAGCTGGTCTGTTGTGAGCTGTGATCGGTTGTGGCACGTAGACGGGCCTCCACCATCACCACCAACACCGATCGACCAATGTGTGATAGTGGCCCCTGAGAAGTGTTGCATTGAATGCAAAAGAAGCAGGAATGGGCGAGTGTGTTTTGTGATGGAAAAAAAGAGCGGGGATCCTAAGAAAATCATTGGAGAGATAGAAGAAAGATCCGAGTGGTTTTTTTTCGTAGCACGTCCGGTGGCATACTCTCCCAGGGTCCGTCCTCTTTGTTGTTTTAGTAATAAAATGTATAGGATCTTATTATTTCATTCCTCGTTTTCCTTAGATTTATAAAATGAACTTGTTGATCAGCAATGAGTTCCGAATAGCTCTTTAATCTTCTTCATCATATTCGGTCTCTATTCCCCAGTTTCCGTTTTCCATGATTTCCGGTCAATTTGATCGAAACAAGAAACCCTCTCCTCTCCACTTTCGTCATCTTCAGCTTCCTTCTCATATATTGTGTATATTTCGGATTGAAATGTACTCTTTTCTCGTTCTCCTTTCTCTATGTTCAGACTCCCCATTGACTTCCTTTATGTCTCAATTTCTGTGCTTCGTGTTTTCTTGATTTCTAAGTAATCCTAATTTATTTTTCAGAAACATCATCAATGAAACTTCTCTGGTCTGGCTGAATATCATCGGAACGTCAACACCTATAACCTCCTAAAGAACTGTCATTTCCGTTGAAGTTCATCGTGAGCTCCTTCTAGTTTTCTAGAATTTCTAATGAAAATTTTCGTTTAGAACGAAGACAAAAACTCAAAATGGATCACTCGGAGCTCATCGCCGAGCTTCCCGAGATCGAGAAGATGACGGCTCAGCAGAGAATAGCCTTGGCCAGAGAACGGAGGCGAAACCAGCTTCGTTGGAATGAGGACCGAGAACGAGCCCTACCACCTCCTCGACCTCGTCGGCAACGCCTACACTTTGCTCCAGAAGTCGAGCTATTAGAAGCGACGTGTCGAGCTGATTACGCAGAAGTAGAGCGATTGCTGAACGAAGGCGCCAATCCGAACCTTCATAATGATGATGGTCTCACACCTCTTCATCAGTGTGCGATTGACGATAATCAACAGATCATGTTGCTTTTACTCGAAAGAGGAGCAAACGTGAACGCACAGGATACGGAACAGTGGACCCCGTTGCATGCGGCGGCGTGTTGTGCACATATTAATATTGTTAAAATTCTAATTCAAGCTGGTGCCAACTTGTTAGCCGTCAATGCCGAAGGAAACATGCCATACGATATATGTGATCATGAGGAGACGCTGGATGTGATTGAGAGTGAAATGGCCGCCCGTGGAATAACACAACAGTATATTGATGAGATGAGAGGTGCTCCTGAGAAAGCAATGTTAGATGATATGAAAATGTTGCATCAACAAGGAAGAGAATTAGATGTTCGAGCGCCCGATGGTTCTAGTTATGTGAGTTGTTTTTTCCCTTTGTATTCAGAAAACTCTAGAATTCTGAAAAGTAGTTTCTTGAAGTCAAAAAAGTTTTTCAGCTCCACGTTGCAGCTGCCAATGGTTACTACGACGTCGCCGCCTTCCTTCTCACCTGCTCCGTGTCACCAACATCACGAGACAACGATTCTTGGCATCCGATTCATGCAGCTGCTTGCTGGGCACAACCTGATCTCATCGAACTTCTTTGTCAGTACGGTGGTGATATTCATGCGAAGACGAAAAACGGAGAAACGCCGATGGACTTGTGTGAAGATCTATCCACGAAACAAGTGATAACGACGCTGGTACAAACAGAAGCACGACGCCGAAGACACTTTGGAGTTCGCGACTCTAGAAGACAAAGTAAGAAGAGGAAGAAGTTCGAATCGCCACAACAAGGAGCCACAACGGGAGACAATCCATTCTCCGCTCGTGGAGCGATTCGTCGTCAATCTCTCCGTGATAGGAGTGGACTTACACCTGCTAGAATTGAAGCACAAAAAGAAGGAGCTGATATTCTACGGACATGGTCGAAAGAGGATGTCTCTGCAGATGTACACTCATCACAAGCCGGTTCACTTCAACATCAGAGAGAATCGCCGAGCAAACGTGTACTTAAAGTAAGTTGAAGTCTTTGTTTTTGAACAGATTCTCTCATTTTTAGAAGTACTATTTTCAGAGCTCACAACATAAACAGGCGAAACCGATGTCGCCGGACGAGTGGCTTCGAAAGCTCGAAACGAACGGAACTGCCGATGATGATTTGGATACGACGCCGAAGAGAGGTGGTGGAAGTACGAGAAGGCGGCAGAAAAAGGGTGAGTTTTCAGAAATTAGTAATCACCACCTCGAAACTACATTTTTGAATGTTATTATTGTAGCTTTGATTACAAATACTTATAAAGAAACCAATTATTTCGTACAATTTCTTTCATAAATCTGAAAAACTGTATGCCCATAATGTCGATGCAACTCCCTTGTGTGCTTTACCTGATTTTTCTGAAAAAGAAAGCAACAGTACGAATGTTTGAGCTCAAAAAAAAAACTGAATTTATCAAAAAAAAAAGAAAAACTGAATTCAAAAAGCCCTTCCAAATTCTTACTTTTACAGTTCCAGGAGACATGTCCGATTCACGGAATAGCGATGGCAGAAGACAAAAATCAACGTGTTGTTGTGTGATATGCTGATGTCCCCTCTTCACTTTCTTTTCCTTTTTTAATCCAGTTAGGTCCCAGATTGTTTCCCCGTCATCTTTTCTCCAACCTCCGATTAAACTGATATCTCCGAATGATTGGGTACTGAGTACCTTACAAGTCGACGCAAACCTTTTTTCAATCTTAAAAATCATAAAATCACTAACAAAATGGATTTCAATTACGGTTACACACTCTTTTTTTTCCTCCGTCTCCTGTCTCTAGTATCTTCATACAAAGAACTTTCTTCTCCATTTAACATAGCGCTCTGTATTTTTTGCTTTTTCTTTCACTTTTCATGTTCTATACGCATTTGAAACCTATCATTTCTCTACTGTGATCGCCGCCCCCTTCCCCCTTTCTCCGTTTTTTCGATTAATGCCCCTTTTCTCTTCCAATCAAAAAATATAGTCGTAATTCCAGTCTATCATTTAAATATATGTATTTTCAACTTATTCAAATCTAAATTTATATCTATTTTCTGCTGATAATTTTGAAACGGTTGTGAACTGTCTAATTGCTTCTCTCATCAATTCTTCTTCTTTTTAAAAAATAAGATCCACTCTCTTTTTCTCTATAAACTTCCCTTCTCAATTGCACTTTATTTTGTTATGTGGATTGATAGAGACTTTATACAACTAACGAAGATCTATAAATATTTATTCAAAGTTTTAAACTCGCGTGTTCTCATAAAAAGAAAGGTAGTAGCGGGGTTGAGCGAAAATGAAGGGCAAAATGTTATTTTCTAAATTTCAGCGTTAGTTTTACTTTCGAACATGGTGAGTTTCCGAGGAAGAGTGGGAAGTTCAAAGAATTTTTACTTCAGGAGGACTTCCTGCAACTTATTGTGAAATGTTTTCCGATGGCAACGTTTATCCTAATCGCTGCTTCATGTGTACGTTAAGACGAACAAAGCTACCGTAATCTCCATGTATCCTTTTTCTCGCCACGACCAATTTTGTAGTCATTTTGTTTTAAGAATGAGTTTAAAAACTGGAACTTGCCGAATGAGTTAGGCACTTCTACAGTAACAAGTTGTGGCGAGACCTTCATTGAAGAATCTGTTCATTTTTTAACAAATAAGTGTTAGCCAAATTCGGATTACTGTAGCTACAGTATTCGATTTATAAGTTGCTTTGACTCAAAATGTGTGAAACGGTATTGTGCTAAACGATCTAGTTTATTGTAATATTTTTTGAAAAGGTATATTCAAGCATATTTTTGAAACTGTGAACAGTTTTTTTGAAAGCTTGAAAAATGTTCTTATCAGCATTCTCAAAGTATACAAAGCCCTGTTTTTCATTGAAAATCAAACTAACTTTTCAACTAAACATTTTCAGACGAGCAAACCAAAAGAACCACACAGAACGACAGGAAGAAAACTCACAATGACAGCGTCTTCAATGACTTCAGAAGAGGAACAAATCGATGGGACTAAAACGGAAGATGAAAAAAGTAAAACGGAAGAAGAGCCTGAAAAACCAGATGAGAAATCAATTGAAACGACGGATGAGGATCGAAAAGTGGCGTGTGGAAACAAGAAGGATCCGAAAGATAAATCAGAAGAAACACCCGATTCAAAGGATGCGAAGAGAAAAGAGGATAATAAAAATGGAGAGCAGGAGATTATTCTCGATGAGACCAATCCACATTTTGCCTTTCTTCTCGGTGGGGAGAATCGGGATATTCAGCAATCAGTATTCCATGCGAGACATTGTCTGGAGCAGACTGCCGCATTTCAATGGACAATGAAGAAGAGATTGGCATTTGATGAAGGGTGCTGGAAACAGTTGAGTCGCAGAATCTCTGCGATTCGGGCTGAGGTAATTTTTCGAAGCCATTTTGGATTACTGTAGTTACATGATTCCAGGGATTCGATGTTCGTGTCAACACTCGTCAAGCGAAGGAAAATAAGCAATCGTAAGTTTCAAACTCCACACTTTCTCACTTTCTAATCTCAACTTTTCAGTGCTGATCGCGAAACGAAACTTGACGTAATCTTTGCAAAATGGTCAGCTGGGAAACCGAAAAAGAAGGGAGCTGAGTGATTGAATTTGGGTTTCAATAAAATGTTTTATTTGAAATAAAAAAAAATAAGTTCATAAAGCGGTTTTATCGATTTTGAGCTCGACATTGATCAGTGATACGTCCAGCAGTTGGGTAGATGCTTCCGATGTACACCTGCAAAATGAATTTCGGTCAGGTTAAACCAGTAGAACCATCTATACCTTATTCTGTTGCATAATCTCAAAACTGGTAATCTGAAGAGGGCATCCATCCAATTCCACATCACACGTCTCTCTTCCTCTTCTGGATAGGAAGCACATTGTGTAGAGAGCCATATCGAATTCCGGAGATGTTCCGATCAAAATTGATCCGGCTCTTTTCAAAAGACCATCCCATGTGAATTTGAGAGCAGCCATGATATTCTGAAAAATATTTTAGATCTTGGAGGTGGTCTGCAGTGAGTACAGTAATACTACAGTAGGCAGAACTTCACAAGTGACGATACTCAATTTCTTGGTGATATAGCTATTAAGAAAAAGTATAAATTTTCATTTTGAGAAGATTTTTTCAAAAAACCCCAAAAAAACTCACGAATCGTTTCACAGTGAATCCTTTATAATCGAAATTCTCTGTTCTATTATTCTCCAATGCATAAAATCTGACCCAGTTGTGCATTCCGGAAATCTCACCATTTTTCGCCTGAATTCATTTTTTTTCTAATTTCAAAAATCAATAAATCCTACCTCTCCAATAAAAACGTGCTCGAAACCAGAAGTATCTGGACGACCGAGGGCTCTGGAATAATGAGAGAACCAGAGTTGACCAACCCAGAAACGGAATACTTGAGGGCTGGTGGCAATTGGGTGTCCTAGAAAAAAACTTTGATATTGTTAGACTTAAAACTACGGTACCTTTGACCTTGAACCAATTGTAGAGCTCTTTCATCGGATTCGTCTCCAAAACATAGTCTAAAAACTTTCCAACCTCGTTTTTCTCCTCAGATTGACTGACACGTGGCTCAATGATTCCAGTTTGACGATTGAAATTATCCATCAGGTTCAGATAAAGTTCATAAGATGGTTTACGGAAAAGAGAGGTGTCTACTTTGGAGAAAAGTTTCCCGGAAGCCGCATCACTGTCATCTCGGGTTACTGTATGTCCCTGATAGCTGAGCTTGATTTGGTCGGGTCGAGCACGATTCGTGTCGACTTGACGGAGTTTTTTGGCCATGGCAAGAAGATCGGCATTGGAAACGGCAAAAGCTGAAGTTACCGGGTAGAATTTGACTTGTTTTCAGAAATTTGAAGTTTTTTGTGCCTCAAAATGGACTTCTATGGTAGTTTGTAGAGGTTAAGGTAATGAAAAGAGCTCTTACAAGGGGATTTTTATCTCACATGGGTTAGGATTTTTCTATAGATTGATGGTTTGAAAGTAGCTGCCCCTGTTAGAGGATTCTGAAATTTTCAGCCCTCACTGAAAATCTTCGTGGGAATCTTCAACTGAATATCTGGCCCTCCCCCTTATTGCATTATTGACGTGGCGATTTCAGATGAAGATTTCCAAACTCTCAGGCTCCAGTGTGGGCTGGAAATTTCAGAATTCACTCACAGAAGAATCTATTTTTAGACCACCAATTTATAGAAAATTTCTAACCAATGTGAAAAAACCTTCCCTTGTTAGCCTCTTCAAACTTGAAACAATTATTAGAAAACGTTCCAATTTACGAAAACTCACGTGGAATTTTTTGGCACCATGTCAACGTCACCAAAATTAAGAGCAAAAGGAGCAAAGAGCGCATTTTGGCTCTGAAAAAACGGAAGGAAGGAAGTGACCGATCAAAAACATGTGTTGTAAACGAAATCGAGAGATGACGAGAGATAGAGAAATAGAGGACAAAACATAATGATTTTATCAGTTCAGGTCGAATCGATGTAATCAAGTTTTTCAAAGAGTTTTGAGCGTTTTGGAACGACAGAAAAGAAAATGATGAAAAAGTTCATAAAATCGTTTTTTGAAAAAAAAAGAAAAAGTTTTGAAAGAGGAAACAAACGTTTTTTTTTGTCTCTTTTGTGTAACATTTCACAGAGATGTCTTGGCAAATAAAAGAAGAAATTTGGGGATGGAGAAGAGAAGAAACAGATGGAGATTCCAGTTGAATCATTTGGGTTTTATTGGAAATCGAATGGGTCAGAGACTCGAAAATCTGACTGGGAAGGTGACCAGAGGTGGGGTGGGTCAAAAATTAGGGTTGGAATGAAATCAAAAAAGCTTTCGGCAGTTACTCACTGCTATGATTGATCTTCTGCTATTTGGGAAGTGCTAGTGTCCCATGTGCTATATTTGTCTCTTTTGCTATGGCTCAACTGCTACGACGAGACAATAGCCACAGCAAATGAGCCATCTAAAAGAGGCGATAATAGCAGTTGATCAAATTTGGGAAAAATGACATATAGCAGAAGATCACTCCATAGCAGTTTAGTAATAGCCGGAAAATGCTTAGTTTGAAAATCGAATGGAGATAAATCATAAGAAGTTAATTTCAATCCAAAAATAACAATCAGAATAAAACCACACTTTCGATAAAGGTGTCTTATTCAATACTTTTCATTTCCAATTGCTCTTCTGACCAAACACAAAAAATAAAAGTTCGAGGAGACACTTCAACAGATGCCACCTGCCCATCAACGTCTCGTACGATCTCTTCTGCTTCTTGACAATCAATAGCGTCTCCAGACCGTCCGGCAACTCTGAAAAATAGAAGCTGCATATAGAAATATTGAATGACTAACTTACTTTGACTGGTATACATACTCTTTGGGCTTTTTTGTTAAATCCCACGGTTTCGTTTGGAAGTTCTCTAGTACTGTGTCATAGGTGAAGTAATGACCAGAAACGGTGCAAACAATGAGAAGCTCCAACTCATGGTAAGATTCTTTGGAGGACCACTTTTGTAAAAATGTTATCATGTCACTGTCCTCCACATGTGCACCGTACAAAAACAGACATTTACCAGTAAAATTTTCTAAAATAGCTGGTGCTGAATGTTCAGAATCTTCGAAACTCAAGTGATCGACTTGAAACATTTTTGAACTAGCTTTGATTGGCCCTTTGATTCGAGAAAGTATTTCCGAGACTAGTTGATTTGGGTAAGTTGTGTAAAAGGTCTCCAAGAAACTTGTATGAACTGGAGAACCACTCAAAGATGACCCTTTGATTCCTTGTAAACCTCCTATAGATACTTCGCCCTCTTCTAATTCAATTTGTAATAGAGAGTCGTAAGAAGGATGAAAAAATGGTTCAATGTGGTTTTGAAGAGATTTAAGAAGGTTCAAAGATTCTCCACCATGATTCACACTGCAGAAGTTATCATCATCGTTCATAACTCTTTTTGTTATACTGAAATTGTTTTTTTCAAAACAAGGGCAATATTAATTGAAAAGCATACCTGCATTGTACTTTGCTTCCTCCAATATTCGTTAATAGAACCTCCCTGTGCTCTTTATACAACGGCACATACTTGAGATGAGCCATATAACTTCTATCATTGTCATGTTGTTCAATCCAAACTTTGATTCTCTCCCCCATAATCAAATAATGTACATTTACAGCTCTTAATCGGAGGTACTTCATTAATTTGTGCATATTTGAAGAGCACAATGACAAGAGAAACATTTCGTGATAATCCATTTGTTTTATTATATTCATTTGAATCAGGAAGGCAAACTTCAAAAATTTCATTCTGTAAATTTCAGATTGGAGAAAAAATCAAAAGATGTTAAGATTAAGTGTTTCCAACAGAAAACTTGATAGAAACTACAGTATCTTTTGATTTCAAAAATATCGATCCATCTGGTCACCCAAGGAGTGCCTGGATGTATGAGGTCAACTGTCAAACAGCGCACACCACCAAACGACGATGAGAGAAGTGATACTGACGAGGGAAAGTTTTTCTCACATGGGTTAGGACTTTTCTATGAACTAGTGGTCTAAAGGTAGATGCTTCTGTGAATAGATTCTGAAATTTCCAGCACTCACTAATTTCTGAGAGTCTGAAAATCTTAATCTGAAATCGCCACGTCAATAATGCATTGTAAGCATGGGGCCCAGATATCCAGAAGAAAATTTCCAGACTCTCAGGTTCCAGTGAAAGCTGGAAATTTCAGAATCTACTCTCGTAAGCATTGTGAAAAAATCATTTCCTTGTGAGTGCCATCTTGTTTGAATTTCTCTAAATATTATTCTTTGTGTATGAAAAAAACATTTAAAAAACTTGAAAGTATCAATTTATTACAAGTCCTAAATACATTCAGCCATCACAGTTAAAACAACAATTCCCTCTGATGATATATAGCAGAAGATCACTCCATAGCAGTTGAAATACATAGCAGTTGAGAAATTGCCAAAAATTATTCATTTGAAAACCAAATGGGGATAAATTAAAAGAAGTTTTCTTGAAGTTCGATAACAACAATCAGAATAGAATCGGGTTTTCTATAGAAGTGCTTCATAGATTACTTTTCATTTTCAATTGCTCTTCTGACCAAACACAAAAAATAAAAGAAAAAACCCTAGCGTCCACCGATGCCACCATCGCATCGTTGTCTCTTACAATCTCATGAGCATGTACGCAGTTGATTGAACCAGGACTTCTGACGACTCTGGAAAATTTTTTAAAAATTATACACATACATCATTATTGGGTGTACTAGAACATAAACTCACTTTGATTGGTACGCATACGTTTCGGGTCTATTTGATAAGTCCCAAGGCTTAGTTTCAAACTCTTCCAGTATAGAATTTTGCATGAACCTCTTCTTTTTGACAACGAGAAGTTTCAAATTGGGGTATGCGTTCTCGGATTTCCATCTGCGCAAAAAATTTGTCAGGTCCACAGCATCCACATCCGCTCGATACAAAAACAGATAGCTACCATTGAAATGTTCTAAGACTTTAGCTGCCGAACATTCAGAAAACCGAAGCAGCAACTGATCGATTTGAAACAGTTTTGAGTTAGGTTTGAACAGACCTTTGATTCGACAATCTATTTTTGAACTATGCTGATCTGGATAAACTGTGTAGAAAGCATCTAGAAAACTTGTATGAATGGCGGTGCCATATAAGTACGATCTGGTGACTCCTTGTAAAACTGGGAATTCGATTTCGGCTTCTTCTATCTGGATTTGTAATTCAACATCGACAGTCGGATGGAAAAATGGTTGAATGTGATTTTGCAGAGAAGTAATAAGATTGAAAAGATTCCCATCATGAATCAAATTGTGGAAAACATCGCCGCTATCCCTTTTTCTTCTCTTCACTCTGAAAACGAAAAGGGCTTCAGCATTTTACGAGTTGGGCAGGTACAAAGCCTCCGCGTCATTTCGCGACAACTTGGGAACAAAACCTGGTTAGCGCGTTTCAAAGTTGTGAATTGAGAAGTGACGCGGAGCCGGTCCAAATGTGACAGGACAGTAAGAAATTGATGACTGAATTGAAAAATGGAAGGTGTCAGCAAAAAATTCATATTCAAGAAAATGTTATTTAACACTAGCTCAATGATAAGTTTTCAAATTTTGCTTTAGTGGACTTTTCGAAAAATAATGGGGAAAATCAATTAGGGAATAAACATACCTGCATAAAACCTTGCTTCCTCCAATGTTCACCGACCGAACTTCTCTGTGCATACTGCTTAATGGAATATCTTTGAGATGAGCCATATACAATTGATCAGTAGTGTCTTGCTGACTGATTACAACTTTTGTTCTCTCCTTAACCATCCAATACTGTACTTTGAGAGCTCTTAATCTCAGATATTTCATTAAATTTTGCGTTCTTCGAGAACACAGTGACAGAAGAAACATTTCGTGATAGTCCATTTGTTTTATTATATTCATTTGAATCAGGAAGGCAAACTTTAGAAACTTCATTCTGTAAACAATTTCAGGTTGAAAAAGAACTGAAGGGTGTTAAGATTAAGTGTTTTCAATAGAAAACTTGTTAAAAACTACAGTATCTTTCGGTTTTGAAAATATCGATTCATCTGGTGACCCAAGAAGTGCATGGATGGGGTCAACTCGACAGGTGTCAAACAACGCACACCACCAAACGACGATGAGAGAAATAGTATCGAGTGCCATCTTGATTGAATTTCGGTCAAAGCTTTTTGACTCATGGATTATTAACTTTTTATCTTTTTGACTAAGAAAACACAAATTTTGCTTTTTGAGTTAATCCAGTTTTATATAGCATTTCAATGTTTCCTTGATGTTTTTAAGGTCTATCAGATGAACATGATTTTTCAGAGCCAAAAAATCAATACTGGAAAACACGCAAAAATTTTTTGAAAACATCAATTTATTACAAATATCCAAAAATATTCAACCGTCCTTTTTAACACAACAGTTCCCTTTGACAGATTCTGTAGGAAGAAGTTCCCTCTTGAAGTTGTTCCAGTATGTCTGCAGAGTCTTTATCCGCAATCTTATGACACTCTTGATCTGTGAATCCGTTCAAGTTCAAATCACATTGTCTGAAAAAGCGTATTGTTTGTGGTTGTATTGGTGGCAAGAGCAGGTGGCTGATGGTCATTAATGATAAAAGGAAATGAGCCGGAACTTTGATAAGATGCATACATATGAGTGTGCATTTTAATGGAAGTGATAGTTGATGGAAAAGTAATTTATTGGGTCGAAAAGGAAAAGGAAACCTTACTGATATAACGATTGACGAAGTTGATCGACGCTCACATTTGTGAAGTTATTATGGTATTCATAGCGGACATTGTTCAGGATTACCTGGAAAGTTATTTTTGATTAAAATCTTTTTGGGCTCTCCGCTGACTCTGAGATATCTTCCTTCCAAACCAAAAGTTTGGGATCACAATCATATGAAAATTTCAGACCAACATAGGCTGCACAGGCACGTTTATTGTGGCCGGGCTCAAAACTTGCACCCGCGCAGCCTAGGTAGATCTGACGGTGATTCTGAATTTTCAGACGCGTAGAAACCACCGTGATCTACATTTTGATATGTTGGTGTGCTTTTGGCTTTGATTATTGAAGGACCGGTGAACTTGGTTAGGTATACGGTATTTTTTCTTTTGGAAACTTTTTTTTATTAACGAATCGTTGTTTTGAAAAGAGAGATTCCCCATAACAAGATTACCTCGCACATATGACAATTCGGCCCCACCAAAACATCAATTGTTGGAGACGGAATAATAGGAACACCTCTAGTTATAACAAGAACAAAAAGAGCCGAAGCGAGAAGAACGAACTGCATCGAAAGAAGTGTCAAATGAATGGAGGAAACCACTCTTCCAGTAGCTCCTCTCTCCTACATTTTGTTGACGTCATGAATTTTATCAGTGTCAAATGAGCTGTAAATTCACTAGACATCGAGAGCATTTTCGTGCACATGCTCGCTCTTTTTCGGGTTTCTGGGTGGGAACGATCCTGCTGATTTGTGGAAGGAAAACGTGTTTGATTTATGTTCCATGAACTCAAAAATATAATGAAAATGGTTTATTGAACTTTGATTCGAAGAAAAGTGAATATCAGATACTTTTTATAGTTATGCTTTAGTTTTGTATGTCAACACAATACTGAACAATTCTCGCGAGAGCTATCGTTTCACAACAAGATTTCAAAATTCAGCTTGTTATCAACAATTTAGTATCAACTCATTTAATATGTCCATTCAAGTATTATTGCATAGCGTTGTCGTGGCTATTTAGCGGAATTAATGGCTTCTTTTGCTGCCTTGTTAAGAAGCTTCTTTCATAACTTCTTCTGAGGATATCAGAAATCGGCTACGATCTACAGTGGAATAAGAACATTGTACGTGAACACTCTGTTCACAGTGACGCGCAGTTGCACAGCATTCCGTTTGAACAGAAATTTGATTTTCGCGCGTTCGATTCGTGGAAAATCCCTGAATACTTTTTTCTTTTCGGTTTTTCGAGATATTTTCAATTTTTGATTGTTGCCTAGCGCTTCTCCAATGATACTGGGGTTATTAGATTTAACACATTCTCGCAATCTTTTATAAAAAATGGCTGGTAAACAGGTTTCGGTCGGACGAAGGCGGTAATGAGAGTCAAGTACTTGAAGTACATACTCTCAAGTGGAGACTGATCGATTGAGGAAAGGTGTGCTCGAAAAGCTCATTGTTCTTGTCATTCGATCTACTTTGAAGATATTAGAATCTTGAATTTTTATTAGTCATGTTACTAGAGAAATGGTGTTTTTCTTTCAAGTCGGAACGAAATAATATTTTTCCGGAGTTATTCTTCTTATTTTGCAATCCGAATTCATTTGTATCTTCGCTTTTCCTGTTGTGTTTTCCTCTTCCTTTTCTGTAGAAATCCTCTATAATTATTCATGTGGAGAGATGCAGAGGTAGTAGTAGTAGTAATTGAGCAGAGGCATAAGAAAAGAGCACAGCAACTCAAGCTCACGAAGAAGCACAGATATTATGTTTGTTTTGAAGAGAAGCGCGAGAGCAACAAGATGACCAATGAGTTGAATTCGTTGAGCTTCAGCGACTTTTCTGACTATTTTATCGAAACTTTTAAAAGACTAAAGTGAAAACTTCCTCCTCTGCACGTGAGTATTTTTAAAATCCAGTGGTGAAGATTCTCGAATTCCTCAAAAACATGAGAGACTTTCTGTTCAATTTTGGCAATTAGCTTTGGGAAGCTTGTTTACACCAAACAATTTTATCTCTTGGTATTCTACTGAGTCGTTCCAAAGCAATTTTCCTATCCGCAAAATAGACGCCTAACTCATTACTATAGCGGAAAGCTAATGGATTCTTCTTTCATAGTAAGTTTTTTCACTAGCTCACTACCGATGTAAATACAAAAGAGTTGATCAGTTGCTAGCTGCATATCTGATAGAAAAGAATTAGGGTTTGAAAGAAAAAGACACGATGTTGCCAATAACGGAAAATTCGACCACACTGTCTCATTGTGTTCAATCGTCGGCACGTCTGCGCTGCTTGTTTAGGCGCACTGTTTCTTGTTTTATACTCTGCGTCCTCCATTTTTTCGCTCTCGGGTCGTCGCCGGCGCCATAGCCAATCGATTATTTGGTTCGTCGTCCATAGAGGCAGTAGCCGCCGTTTTTCCATGCCTCTTCCTCGCGCTCCTTCGGAAGAACACTGATATCTCTTCTCGCTCCTTCTCGACGTCTTCTTTTCCTCCCCCACCATGTCTTCTGCTTCTCCACCGGCTGATGCTGTCGTCGCCTCACGCTACACACGTCGTTGACACTCACAGGGCCGCACGCATGAGGGAGGGCTCCATCTCTCCTTTTTGCCGCTTAGAAGAGATGTATATTGTTTTTTAATCCATCCTTCCTTCCTCGTTTTTCATTTTCATCGGATTTCCCCTCCCAACTTCTTGATTCTTCGAATTGTCGAAAGTAACTTTTTCTTAGTTTATAGAGAATTTTAAAATTGCTTTTGTTCAAGAAAAAGAAAACCATAACTTTATTGAAAAAGAGACCTTAACTCCGGATCTCGCTTCTCTTTCTCCAATGTTTTGTTGTTATTTCGCTCTTCTGGACAGCTGATCGTCCGGTCGTTCCGTCTCATGTAGTCATGAGTAGTCATCATTGATTGTTTCTGTCTCTTTCATCTCACAACCCTCAACCCAATAGTGTCGAAGGTTTCTCTGTTATCACACATGCTGGCACTTTTCAGTCATTTTCCCGGTAAATATGACTCATCCGGTTGTTTCCGATAGATCGATTGGTTACCTGACACCCCGAATAGAAGAAAAAAGTGTTGAGGTTTTAATCTGATTTCTCGCCTCACACCGCTCATTATTATTCGGCGCACACACACAAACACTTTTCTTTTTTCCTCTTCTGGTCTGTCACAGGCTCGTTTTTCGGTTAGCTGAAATCGGGCACAGGTGAGGGAGAGGATTAGGACGAACTTGAATAGAAAAAGATGAGACACGGCCAAAAATAAGATGATTAGAGAATGCTCGGATCTGACTACTAGCTATCTCTGCTTGTGTGCTTCATGAGCAGCCAATATGGATAGTATTAGCATAAAGAGAAAACAGAGAGACGCAGAAGACATGACGGACGAGCTCCTGACGAAGGAGCTCGAATTAATCTCGCGCGTTTGCTCCGTGTCCATGGATTAGGAGGCCCTTGGCTGACTGGCCGGCTTTCGGTAAGTATCTTCTAGCTATTTTTCCTTTTCAAGTCCTCCCTTTTCATACTCGGCCACTATTTTTTGATAATGATTTGATACTCAGGTTGAGTATGAAAATTCGACAATTATACTCTGTGAAATCTTTCCATTGTTCCTGTCAAGCACAAATTCAAAGCAATATGACAATAAGCTCTTCAATTTCTTCTGAACTATTTTTTGTCACTTTTTTCTCTGCTGCAAGCGCGCCCCGCCGTACGAAAGTTATTCTTTCGCGCGTTTTGTCATGTAAATGGCATGAACAGTTTAGTTTCTGCACCGGCAACAGTCGATTCAGCAGCAAGTTGACGATGAATGGTTGTCGGTCATTTTTGTGATCTCTTCATACACACATTCCCACAAACAATGTTCTTTGTCTTTGGTTCTCTTCGCACTCACTCTTTCCACATACAGTTTCGATTTTCTCTTTCGCATTCTCGTCTTTTCCTTTTTCAGTTTACACTTTGTTAAAAAAGGTGAAACTATTTTTAGTCCGTTTGAAAAATGCTGGCGTAATATCCTGTGAGAATCCAAGTGAAATCCCTTCCTCTTCTCTCAATAGATTTGCTGCCTAGCAACGTTTGCAGAAGGATTTTATGTTTCTCTTCGTCTTTATTTCTTTTCTCGCTGTGTTTCTTAATCCATTTTACAATCCATTAACATAAACATTCAGTATTCCAGGCACATTATACACTAGTCAACATCCACGTGCCTTAAACTTTGTTATAACCTTTGTCACATTCTGTGATCGAGAAAGGAAGAGAACCGAAAAGGAACGAATCTATATAGTTAAGTCTGGAGATGGTGATGGAAGTGGACGAACCAGCAGTCGCGGCAACAACGTCTCAAAATGAGCAGGAGCATCAGAACGACGTCGAGATGGACACTTCTGAGGGGCCGATCGAACAAGATCAGACGTTTGAACCGGTAGACCAAATTAATTGGAAATTCAATCAAGTGAAAGGAAATATAGATGCGGACGTGCACACTGAAGGTAAGACAAACACTAACCAATTTCACTAAACAATTTCCATACAGTTCTTCCAGCTGACGTCATTTCATGTGTGGAGTTTTCACACGATGGTGAATATTTGGCTACCGGAGACAAAGGAGGTCGTGTAGTAATTTTCCAAAGAGATCAGAGTGTGAGTTCTTTTTTTTTGTTGTAATTACAACCTAGTAATTTAAAAATTTTCAGGGAAAGTATGTGAAAGGAGTGCGGTCGAGGGAGTACAATGTGTACTCAACGTTTCAATCCCACGAGCCTGAATTCGACTATCTAAAATCACTAGAAATCGACGAGAAAATAAATCAGATTCGGTGGCTGAAAAAGAAGAACGCTGCAAATTTCATTCTCTCGACGAATGACAAAACGATCAAGCTTTGGAAAATCAGTGAACGTGAGCGTAAGATCGGAGATGATGCTTGGAATCTGCCCAGATCAAATAGAATCAAGTAATTATTAAATTAATTCCGTTCATCATCCATCTTCATTTTTTCAGCACCTCGTTCAAAGGAAAACTACAAATCCCTTCGATTGTACCCATGGAGTTGATTGTAGAAGCTAGTCCACGACGAGTTTACGGAAACGCTCATACCTACCATGTCAACAGTATTTCTGTAAATTCGGATCAGGTAAAGATGAATGTTTTCCAAAAAGTTTTCTGAACTGTGATTCTATAGGAAACATTCCTCTCTGCCGATGACTTGCGGGTAAACCTTTGGAATCTGGAAATCACCAATGAATCTTTCAGTAAGTTCTTTAAACCAATAGTGTTTCCCGAAATTCAATTTACAGATATCGTCGACATTAAACCTGCCAATATGGAAGAGCTGACAGAAGTTATCACTGCCGCTGAATTCCATCCAACACAGTGTAACTGGTTCGTGTATTCCTCATCGAAAGGATCAATTCGGTTATGTGATATGAGAGATCGAGCACTTTGCGATGCTTATGCTAAAAGTGAGTGTGTTTCTGTCACTAAAACTTGGATTCTAGTTATTGATTTCCAGTCTTCGAAGAACCAGAAGACCCGCAATCCAGGTCTTTCTTCTCTGAGATAATCGCCTCAGTGAGTGACGTGAAATTCTCGCACAATGGAAGATATTTGCTCACTAGAGATTATTTGACGGTGAAGGTATGCTGAAAATATTCGAGAAATACAAAAATCAAAGATTTTTTCAGGTGTGGGATTTGAATATGGAATCACAACCAGTCGAGACATATCCAGTTCATAATTATCTCCGAACTAAGCTTTGCGCTCTTTACGAAAATGACTCAATCTTTGATAAATTTGAGTGTGAATGGAGTGGAGATGATAAGTAAGCTAATTGATCAACTTTCTGTGTTTTATCAAACTATTTTCCAGGCATATTCTTACTGGGTCTTATCACAATTTGTTCCGATCCTATGCACGTGGAAATCAAGGCGAAGCGAAGACGTGGGAAGCCCGACCGCAAGAGCCACATGCTACGCTCCGATCTCGATTTGTGGTCCCATCGGCCAAAAGAAAGAGGAATAATTTGTCCTCGAGCGGTGAAACGGTAAGTCGGAATATCATTCAAGAATGAATACACTGAACAGTAATTTGACCCTTTTATCAGTTATTGCAGACGGAAGAGGACCTCTCATCAGATCAACTTCAGTTCGATCGCAAGATTTTGCACACAGCTTGGCATCCAAAGGATAATATCATTGCTCTTGCTGCCACTAACAACCTATACATCTTCTCAGACGTTTAAGTTCTCTCATTGCGATTCCACACGGTCCGTTTCACTATCCAATAAACTACTTCTTCTCTTTCTCAATATATCACAATCATATAACTCTAAATATTTTCTTTTTTCAATTTATTTTTTTCATATTTGTGTCTGACTTTTGTCCTTTTTTCCCGTTTGAATTTCCCATTTCCCTTTTCTCCCTTAGTCTTCTTGTCTACTTATTTTCAAAAAGAAACTTCATCATGTGTGTTCAATTTTCTTGTTTTCCTTTTCATAATTTACGGTCATCAAGGTATTGGAAGTAAAACAGAAATATTGTTTCTTTTCAAAAGTTCGTAACTCAATTATCGGCTAAGTATATATAGGTGTCCTCTGCTCCCGGTTTGGAATAGAGTTGTGTTAATATTCTCTTCTTTCTGTCTCAAATCTTCTCTTCTCTTCCTATCCTCTCATATCATTCTCGAATTACGTGGCCCCTTTCTTCTATCTTCTTTCCCTCTCTCCTTCTCCAGTGTTCTCTTGTCTTGCTCTTTTTCCGACGTTTACAACAAAAACTACTGTAGATGCCCCTTTTCTCTTCTCCCGCTCCCCGAACTTGTCACATCGGGTCCCGATTCCCCTTCCCCACAACAACCATAGGATGGTTTCCTGTTAGATTTCATTATAACTTTGTCAACTTTTTCTCTTGTTCGAAAGCGTGTGAAGGTATTATTCTCACCTTGTTAGTCTCACTCTGTATTTTTGAAATCGCCCAAAGAATTTTTTCAAAATTTAATTATTTTCCCTTTCTTTCTGTTTCTCTCTTCTCTTTTCTGTCACAAGAATCACAAACTTTTTTGACATAAAACATTATCTTTGTACCACTATTATTATATGCTATCAACATTATATCTTCTTTTTTAGTCCTTTAAACAATTGTAAAACCTTGTGGGTGTTCTCTCTTCCTTCTTTCCGTCTTTTGCCCGTTTCCTTGACATAAATTTGTAAGCAATAATACACATATAAATTCCTTGTTCCCCTTTTTATTGATTGATTTATTTATTAAATGGAAATAGTCGACAAATGTACAAAAACAATAAGAAAAGTGTCAAGTTTGTGGCGATGAGAATAGGAGTGGCATGGCGACGGAACGTTTGACGGACCAGCACTTGTGCATCGTACGATACTTTATAAACTGAAATTTAGTTTGAAAATAAGCCACGTGGATTCTTTTTGAAATGCCACGACTACATTTCGACGTGTGCACTTTGATTCTCTTGTGTGGATTTGTGTTAAAAATGTCAGTTGTCCTACGAAAAATCATAATCCTGCCAAAAGAAACTTCTCTGCGTCTTTCAATTTCGCGTTGACTTTTTTATTCTCAGAATCAAAAATGTATTTATCCCAAAACATTTTTTCTATTATTGGATGAAATATCCGTCGGGACGAAAATAAGATAATCCGGGTGTTTGTTTGAAGTGATAACACGTCAAGTAGTACATATTTTTCTATTTTTCAAGATTTGAGAAAGGGATTTTCAGGTGAAGAATCTATTGACTCAGGGTATGTTCAGACTCGGAAAGAAATTAATTATGAATTAAAATTCGAATAGGTATGCAAATGTGCTCTGCTGGGCGGTACTCGCTAATAGAACTTTTCAAAATAGAACTGCGACAAAATGGAACTTGCTACTTATAGAACTGTGCGAAATAGAACTGTGACAAAATAGAACTGTGACACAATAGAACTGGCCCTCTCATTAGAGCATCCCTGCAGCCGCATTCAAATTTCACCTAAGTTTTTGCCCATTCAAGCCGCTTTTACATGCTTGATACGAATTTTAAAAATTATTTTCTTTACGCATCGAACTTCTAGAATTTTTTAACCACTGATTTTAATAAATATTTTTACCAATTTTCCTTATTAAGCTTAAATGCAATCGTGCTCTAATGAGGCGAACAGTTCTATTATGTCACAGTTCTATTCCGCTCAGTTCTATTTTGTAGCAGTTCTTTTTCGCACAGTTCTATAAGTAGCAAGTTCCATTTTGTCACAGTTCTATTTTGAAAAGTTCTATTGCCGAGTACCGCCCTCTGCTGAGAAGCAAAATTATTCCTCTTGAACTTAAAATTTTACACCGAATTTGAACAATTTTGTAAGTTTAGAAGGTTACTTGTGAAAAACTGTCTGAGCTTTCCACAAAGATCAACAATTTAAGATTTCAAATTTAGGCGAAAGAAAAGTACTCCTCATTTTTGTTTCTCAGTGAAGCGCTTTTGCATATCTCACTGTTTGTGTCCCTGTGACAGCACATAGTCTTGTAAAAATAAACTCATATTTAGAAGCAGATCTAGATCAGACGTTAAAAAAGCATTTGAAAAATCCTGAAACTCACTGTATCTCTTTGTCTTCTGAAGACGTGTTCCAGTAGCTTCTTCACGCCATTCATTGGCTACTCCTCGTGAAATTGTCGTTGTCCATAGAGTATTCGATTCATGTTGCTTCTCAACAACTCCGTCAAGCATCTGAGGGTCAAGAATGAAAACTTTTCAAAAAAATTAAGACAACTTACTCGTCGCCCATCACTACTGTATGTCACCTGGGGCTTTCGCTTTTTCTGAAATTAAGAGAATGATATATTCAAATCGGGATTACGGTAGATACAGTAGTCATAAATATAACTTCAAGCAACAGTTTTTTCGAATGTCACAACAATCTTTTCCGATCAAAGCACGCTGATCAGACACATTTTTTTGTCCTCCATCGAAAAGAAAAAGATTGAATTAACAAAGAACAGTCTACCCGGTTGCAAAGATTAATTAATGATAAGAAGATCAATGTCAATGACGTCTAATGAGGAACAGAAATTGCTTTGAAAATTGGATTTCGTTCAAAATTTTTAACTTTTGATAAATCAATAGCAAAGTGGTTTTTGAGACCCAACTATGATGATTAATTGTTTAGGTGGGGTGTGTCGCGGCCGTAGCTCCGCTACTTCCACGACCAACCCTTAGAAGTCTTCACGTTATCGCTTGAGTCTATAATTGATACAAAATACTTGTCGTATTGCGGTCTTTTATGCGATTCTATGCGATAAACGCTTCATTTTATCATCTGCAACATTCTCTCAATTCAAATTGGCGCCATTTTCTCTCGAGAACGATGCAAGCGCGCCCTACGGACAACGAGAAGATTGCTAATTGTTTTGCCGCTGCCGCCGGTTGTTTACTTGTTTATTCTCTCTTTCTCTAACGCTCTCCCCCCTTTCTTCTCTATTTCTCCCCCCTTGTTTCGTTGAACTTTTCGCGAACATTCTTTTCGTTTCTCCCCTTAGTTTTTTCCCTAAATTATTCAGTCGCCCTCTCCGTTACCCCAGCGAGCGGTCGTATGTGACAGCTCTCCACTGTTACTGTGTCCCCCGTCCCTTTCCACAGCAAATTCTAATGAATTTGCCTATTGTTCCCTAGCACCGGCCCTATTATTCTGTAATCGCCTTTAGCTTTTACATATACTGAACCACCCCCACTCTACTCTACTATTATTCTGGCTTTCGCCTTCAATAAAGCAGTGCAAGAGAATCGCTCAACGTCTACAATCCATAACACACACTGATGAAGGCTTGGTTCCTACGCGACGGACTCACCACCCATAAAACCGAACCGCCACATGGTACATCGACCGGATGGACAGAAGAAGAAACCACAGCGAAAGTCGGATTCTTCGAGAAACAAGGACCCCATCGGTGATTGGTGTGTGAAATCGGATTTCGGCGATCAATTAGTGGATCGGATGCTAAGGTAATTCCATTTCGTCTATCCTGTTCAGCTCGCTTGTCGCGGGTGATGGCAGGTGGTGGCGATCTCGGAAAAGCCTGGAACAATACAGGAGCCTGTTGTGATTAACGCTTGTCGCGCCAAAGCAACAGACTTCTGCTCAAGATGCAAATTGGGACAATCTGCTCGTACACGGTCACTCCAAGGATTTTGACCCACAGCGAAGATCGTTTGGCTCGGAAGCAATTCATCGATGAGTGCGATTATCGATTTTTTGGCGGAAGCAGCATATTCGTCAAAAGGAGGCATTTATCGATTTTTTCGTTGCGAAAGAAGTTCACCCCTCAGTTCCGCTCATCAAATCAAAATGGAAGACGTCCAGACAAACGTCGGTCCAGCAAATCTACCGAAAAAAGCACCTGTAGAGGATTCTACGGACTGTTCGAAAAAGCACCTATGAGGTATTTCGCGGAGATAAGATGGAGCAGCGGATGAAGCAACGACGAGGATCAGGAATGGATAACTGTCAAACAAGTCCGTCCCCTCGCCTTAGCTGCGAATCTGTCCCTTTCAAAATCAGTTACACGAGGGTAACCGCTAAGGAGGATCCACCCGCTCCGTCGGAAACGGAGTTTTGATGAGAGGAGCACAAGGAACACAAAATCAGGAGTACGAGCGGAAATCTTGGTTGGAAACCAAGCCGTGGAAGACGGCAGCCATAGCGAGTCGAGGATGACGAGAGTGGCAATCGCTATGCAATCTTCAAACGAGACGACTTCATCCAGTCACTAGTCTGAGTGTCCCCAGTTTCACGTCAATGCCGGTCTGACGCAACTCGCGGTAGTTTGGCTGTTACAGCGCTTAGTCTAGGTCTCAAAAACGCGTAAACATTTCGGTATTAGGTAGTTAGGTAGTTTCTAGTTAGGTCAGTATAGGCTCGATTGTGGTGTTGCCACACACCCTAGGCAGCATGGAAGAATCGGATTGGATCAGAAGCCAACGACGACGACGAAAGGATCCCGTCCCTTCCCTCTCCCCTCCCTCCCCCAGTTTTTCATCTTCATTCTCTCAACTTCTCATCTTCGTCTTTTCGTTTTATTCGCTCACCCTTGGTATCGATCTTCAAGGAAAAGATTTCAGAAGATGTCAAGCAGCAAAACCATCATGCCAAAGGACAATGGATCCACTCCTAAAAGCAAGACTTCAGCTCCAGCGAAACCGAAAGGCAAGGATACTCCAGCCAACAAGGATCAAGCTGTCGCTCTTGCCAAGCCCAAAGCTTCTTCTGGACAACTGAAAGCCAATTCGCTTGTCGCGGAAAGGCCTCAGCTAGTCCTTAAGAAGACAAAGCTCACTCCGCAGCAACCACTACGCAAACTGATACAGAAGGCGAAGGCGAACACCAAAGCAACCGCCAAAGGAATCAAGGAGATCAAGGATTCGGAGGAGCAGGCCCGTGCCAATGAGGAGGCAGAAGTCAAGGAGATCGCTGAGCTCTACAACAAAGATAAAGGATTCGTCTCACAAGCAGAAGTTGACAAACTCTACGAAACAGTCATCAATCAGGCGAATCATACGGAGGAGTTCGAGAACTCTTGTATCGAACAAATCAAAGCCCAGAACGATCAAATCACCTACTTGGCGGACGCCCTCAGCAGTGTCATGAACGATTACAACATCCTCATGGACGCTATGAAGAAGCTCTCAAGAACCCACGAACTCAGACCAGTCCCACTCAAATTCCAAGACCTACGCGGAAAGTGCTTCTTTTGCTATTCGCCAAAGCATGCTGCCAAATTCTGCTTCCAGTTTGCCTCAGCGCAACTCCGACGAGCTGAACTCACCAAGGAGAAGCGCTGCTGGATCTGCTTCCTAAGCCATCAGGAGGAGGAGTGCCCATACAAGAAGGCGAAGAGATGTAACTGTGATGAAGACATCAAGCATCACCCGGAGGTCTGCCTGATCAAAGCAAGTGCCGAAGCTGTTGCTCAACGTCGTGCAGCCGCGATGGGACAGAAACCGGAGGAGGAGGAGGAGTGGGGAGAAGCCGAAGCTTAGAAGACAGTGCCACCAGTTCATCTGCCGTTCTAATACTTGTTTCTTCCAAAGTCAATCAATAAAGACTTTAAAAATGTTGAGCAATCAGTCAACTGAGCCTCTCGGTTACCAACCTACTACCATAATTTTAACAATCCTTGCGCGCTAATAATCAATCAATTACAGCTTCAGAAGGATATCAACGAATATACGCGGGTCCCCCAACGTCCTTAGCTAGTTCTAGGTCTTAGTGAGTACTTAGGTAACTCTTAGTCACTCGCCACGTAGATCCCGGCGCTATTCTGGAAGCCTTGACCAGGTGGAAGGAGTAGAAGAAGGGTCTTGTGGCTCTCTAGTCTCCTTACATTTATCAATAAGTTTAGAATTTCTCTAGGTTTCAGCGTAAGAAGGACCGTTAACACCTTCTTACTTCTAACTCTTAGTCAAATTCTTGGGGTCATTTAAATGTAACAACTAGTCCTAATTCCAATTAGAAGTAGTCTAAGTGTCGTTCACACCTAAAGGAAGGGAATAAGCTTGGTCGCAACGCCAAGTAACTTTAGTCAGCGTCCCCGACGTAGATGCGGAAGACTAAACGAAGTCTCTGCCCCGCTGACAAATATCCACGTCCGTTGTCCCTAGCGCCAGCCACCTACAATCAATGCATCGAAACTGGAGGCTATGGACAATGAATCTCGTTCTACGTTCCGCCACGAAGAGGCAGCGAGACGCGCAACCGGTGATCGTGGAGGATAGGCCAACGGTCTATTTATAAACCAGCCGTGGAGGCGGCAACGAAGGAGTATGATTTCAAAGAGGCAAATCATTCCGATTCAACCCGTTGGAGCAAAGGATCACCAGGGACCTGAGTAACAACAACCTGGAGACAAAGATCGCACATCACAACATCATCCAGGATTCAAGAGCAAACACGATAAGTCTCAAACTAGAAGACAAGTCGGCTCAAAAAACCCACCGCGGAGGCGGCCCGAGGAAGATGGTATCACCATTCCTACTCAGTTCGGGAGCGAACAAAACATTGGAGGCGATGGAAGATAGGGGATCCAAAGCGCCAATGCCTGGACACGAAGGATAACACATCCACAAGATCAACGTCCAAGAACTCACCTACCGCGGAGGCGGCCCGAAGAAGATGGCTCTCACCTGGACGAACCATTCCTATTCAAAAGCAGTTCGGGAGCGAACTCAACGTTGGAAGCAAAGGGACACAAGAGACCCTTAGCGCCAACGCCTGGACACGGAGGACAACACATCCAAAGAAGACCAACGTCCAAGAACTCACCCACCGCGGAGGCGGCCCGAGGAAGACAGTTTCGCCCAAGGAACCCGGTCCAACTCAACAACTACATTTTTTCCTTTTTTTCAAATTTTATTTTGCTGCATCGTATACTTACCATCGTCCCCTTCACCAAATCTCACACACAACAGTATGATTGCAGTTACGCGACAACAAGTAACAATGACCAAGACTCCTCAACCAGTAGCGGTGTCCAACTACAAGAAGAAAGTCACCCTCGCGGTAAGCAGAGCGGAGCATCTTCTGACCCAAGCCAACACTCTCCTTCTAATGGATGATGAAGAGATTCAACACGACAACCTCAACCATACGGTGGACAAATTATTGGCCCACAAGAAGGAGATGGAAGAGATCGAAGTCGAGATCTCCGACGTCACCATAGACGACGCCGAAGCAACTCCAGCGGAAAAGGCCGCTCTTCAGGATTCCATGGAGAGCCATCTAGCAGCCAAGTTTCCCCAGCTCTTCGGAAAAATCGACGCGGTCATCAACGAGCTCTTGCAAAGAGTGGAAAACCCGGAACCCGTTTCTCCCACTTGTCGTGAAGGGAAGCGGGGAAAGGGCTCCCACGATTCGCTCGAAGACATTCTGAACGAAGGAAGCCCAAGGAGCACACGCTCCACCAACCCATCTCCATCCCGTCAACGTCAACACGAACGTCCTCCACAGCAGCAGCAAGGAGACAATAGATCCAAAGCCAGCCACCAGAAAGGAGACATGGACGAACGAATGAAGAGGATGGAAGCAAACATGGATTGGTTCAAACAAGCCTTCGACGAGTTGAGAGCCGATAACCGCAGAACTCGCCAGCAAGTGGATAGATTCAATGGACTAGCGGCACCTCCTGGTACAGCTCGTGATGATGTTTGTCACATCAGTAGCGTTCCTTCGTCCGTTGGTGCCACTAGATCTGTTGAGCAAAACATGTTCACTAGAAACGTGAACACGATGGGAGGGAACCAACTCCAATGGATCCCAAATCGTCCTCAGCCAGCTGGATTCCAACAAAACAACACTGGAACCCATGCTGGATTCAACCACACGAGTAGATTCGTCTACAGTAACCCCGTTACTGAACTCCAAAGCTATGGGATCGCCAGAGAGGATGTGGATACAACTATCAGGATGGAACAAATGAGAGCTACACTCGTCCAGTCCGCCCTCACTGCCCTTGGCAAATTCACAGGAGAAGAGTACGACTACCCATCGTTCATAGCCCAATTTGACAACATGGTCCACAACAACCCACTCATCGACGTCAAAGTCAAGCAGACAATGCTCCTCAGTCTACTTCCACCAAAACTCATCAGGGAGCATCAGACATCAGACGTTTCCGAAGCGAGCTACTTCTTAATCAGGAGCAATCTGGAGAAGCAATTCAACAGACAAGACACGCAGTTCAACACCATCGCTGATCAAATCACGGCGTTCACCTTCCCAGAAGATATTACGGAACTCCGCAGCAAGCTCACCTTGTTCTCAACCATGGCTCACAAGTTGCAAGCCTATGGCTTCAACCCGAACGATCGCTACTTCCTAAGAACAGTAGTGAACAGATTCCCACCAAGAGTCAGACGAGCTGCAGGCAGAAGACTCCGAAGAGAAGACGCGACGCTGAACGACGTCATCGATGAAGTCCACAACGTTCTGTCAGAACAACAGGGATATGGAACCGGGACTCCGGCCTCAGCACTGGGATACGACGACAATTATGTCAATCAAATTGATGTCAATGTGGCAACCCAACAAAGACAACGTCAAGGATACGCCACAAAGCCCCCAGCCGGAAGACCAAGATTCATCCCACCAGCGAAGACAACTCCTTGCAGATACTGCGACATGAAGAGTCACTGCGCAGCAGAATGCAAAATGAGCGTGGATAAGAAGAGAATAGCAGTCAATAAAAAGAAATTGTGCTTCAACTGCCTCTCAGAGAAGCACTCAGTAATGGAATGCAAATCCAGATTCAGCTGCTTCCACTGCCAGAGACGTCACTTCTCAGGACACTGTGGAGCGATGCAGGACATAGACGAGGTCACCGTCAACATCCTGGATATCGACATATTGGAAGACGATATCGAATTGGAGCGGCAGTTATTTCGAGGACCAGGGGCTGAAACCCCCGACTTTTGAGTTCTCCAATCAACAACACCAACCCATAGCTGCCACAACAAACAACTCCAATTCGCCACAACACTTCCTACCTATCAACACCGTCCGAAGCTCAAGAAACGATGAAGGAGGCACTCCCTGGTCAGATTCTGATTCTTCCTTGTCGGAAGAAGGGGTCCAGACCGCGGTACTGCCTTCTACCATCGTCTGCAACACGTTCACCACAGCAGAAGAGTTCTCTCAACTGCTCAAAAGTATACAGGATGCCAAAAACGATCCGCCTCGAGTAGAACCAATGCGTCTACAAGTTTACAAAATCACGGACGCAGAAGCCCAACTCCCCTTCATCCAACTCCACACCCCCAACGGCAGGAAACTGCTGGCTCTCGTGGATACAGGAGCACAAACGTCAATAATCTCAACTCAAACAGCCGAGATGTTGCAACTCCAAAGCGTCGGAAGGAGGAAACTACTCTACTCTGGTTTCGCTGGACAATCCCCAAGACAGTGGTGCACATTCTACAGACTGGAGCTTCTGGACCTAAGCGGAAATGCCTGGACGACTTGTGTCCCAAGCTACGACCAGATGAACGTGATATTCCGTGCGCCTGAACATACTCTCGAGGACCAAGAATTCATAAAACGAAATGGATTCGATTGTGAGGGAGTAAGGGACCTCCATAAATTCAATGGGAGGATTATCGATGTAATCCTTGGCAATAACATACTCAACAAAGTCAAGGACATCGAAAGAAACATGCTCTTCTACCTTCCAAGTAGAAGAGCTATCGAGAAAACAATCATCGGGTTCATTCACCACCCGCCAATCATAGACGACTCTCTTGTGCCGATCGACAGAAGCAAGCCCCTAAGCATCTCAGACGACACAAGAGAGCTCTGGATTCACACGGTAAACGTCGAAGACGCCACCACGGATCCAGCGGACGATGATAACCCGACTCACATCACAATGAGAAGATTGGATAAGCAATTGGAGCGCCTTTGGACCCTTGACATGATTGGACTGTCGCCACCAGCCATCAAGAACTCAAAGGAAGCTCTAAACGCTGAGCTAATAGAGGAGTTCAAAAAGTCAGCCACGATGGACAAGGATAACAAGATCTACGTAGCCTTGCCCTTCAATGGACGTCAATCTGAACTCAGGAACAATCTAACCATAGCCAAAGTTAGACTCAAGTCTCTCCTGGAAAGACAGCTGCAGAAAGATGAGGACAGAGCTGAATACCACGACATCATCCAAAAGCAAGTGGAAGAGGGAATCGTAGAATCGATTCCCCTCAGCTCCAAGTCAGACGGACCGGAATACTTCATTCCCCATCGTGTGGTCGTCAAGGAAGACTCACTGACGACAAAGCTAAGGATAGTTCTAGACGCATCTTCCCACATGAAGAACGAACTATCGCTCAATGACTGTCTCCATCCTGGACCCTCAATTCTTCAATCCATACTTGGAATCATGATAAGGAGTCGCCTCAGCAAGTTCTTGCTGATGTCGGACATCAAACGAGCTTTCCACCAAGTACGGATCCAGGAGCAGTACAGAGACGTCACCAAGTTCCTTTGGATAGAAGACCCAAGCAAAGGATACACAGAAGAGAATCTGAGGGCGTTTCGATTCACGAGATTGCCGTTCGGAGTATCTTCATCTCCATTCTTATTGGCCGTCACGATCCTCCGCTACCTGGAGCTCAACGACCGCAGCCTCAATGAAAGGATCAAGGAGAACTTGTATGTCGACAACGTCATCTTCACATCCAACGACCAAGAGGACCTCAGAGAAGCATACAAGGAGTCCAAAGCAATCTTCAACCGTATGCACATGAACCTGCGTGAATACCTAAGCAACGGTTCATCGGTTATGGAAGAAGTTGCCGAGTGCGATCGACATCCGGATCAAACATGCAAGTTGTTAGGACACCAGTGGAACAGTGTCGACGACACCATCACAATTAAGATCGCCACACCACCAAAAGGGATTCCGACGAAGCGACAAATCGTCGCCTTTTGCGCTCGAAACTACGACCCGAGCGGGTTGATATCCCCCATCATTGTTCCAGTGAAGCAGCTCATATCAAGCATGTGGAGCAAGAACATTGGATGGAAGGACAAAATGCCGGAGGACTTGTTACCAACTTGGAATTCAATCAAAGACAACTTCAACGAGAAGACGTACACCATTCCAAGGCAGTTAACCACCAACTACGAGTTCTCCACAGCCCAATTGGTCATTTTTTCGGATGCCTCAAAGCACAGTTACGCCACAGCCGCCTATATTCGATATGGATATAAGGATGGCACGTTCAGTAGCGGTCTGGTCTTCTCGAAGTCGAGGATTCGCCCCAGCAACGGAGGACCAGAATACACAATCCCAAGGATGGAATTGATGGCACTGGAGATCGGATCAAACGCCGCTGTCAACCTGTCAAAGGAACTTCACATGGACCTGAAGGACGTGGTACTGTTTTCGGACAGTACCTGCTGTCTTTTTTGGGTCCTAAGCAAGATCAACAACAACTACGGATCGACATGGATCAACAATCGTGTGCAGAAGATACACAACAACCTTATGGAGCTTCGACAACAAAAATTGGAGCCAACAGTGAGATATGTCCCGTCAGAACAAAATCCAGCGGACATTGCTTCACGTGGGTGCACAGTCAAGGAACTCAAGGACAACGAGCTCTGGCATTATGGGCCAGAGTTCCTAAGCCAACCTGAAACTTCATGGCCGAAGAAACTCGACGACACCCCAGCGGACCCATACGAGTTCAAAAAGCAAGCACGGGAGTTAGCGGCCATCTCAGATTCTCCATCCAAAGAGCTTGTCGCTCAATGGGTGGTTAATAGGGTTTCTACCGCTACCTTTCAGCATGCAATCCCTTATGAACGGACAAATTCGCTCAAGAAACTAACGATTTGGATGACCAAAGCGTTACAATGGATTTGTCTACTCATCCAACGAAGGAACAAACGTCACCCGGACAAGCCGATTCAGTTCAAGGACAAGCTGTTGGGGCATTTCAGGGAGGCTTTCGAAGCAGGAGACCCTCTTGTCGAGCAAGTCACTGTTAGAAAACTCATTTTGAAATGTCACTACCAAGACGCGGAAGAGCGCTTCAACGAGCTCCCACCAAAGCGTCTCTACCCAATCCTCCATGAAGATGGTTCTTGGAGATACAAGACAAGATTCTCGGACTCAACGGACACAAGGCTAACAGAGGACATGAGATTCCCTATCATAGTGATGTCAAACCATCCCTTAGCCAAACTCATAGTCCTGGAGTCACATGAGAAGCTGAATCATCAAGGAATCCAAGACGTCATCACGGACGTCCACCAACACTATTGGATTGAACACTTAGGAAGGATTGTGAAAACAGTTCGTTCTCAGTGCTTCATTTGCCAAAGGAAACACGGAAAAACATTCAAGTACAACTTCAATAGGATCCTCCCAGCAACAAGAACAACCTTCGCCGGACCGTTCAAATTCATTGGATTGGACTATCTAGGTCCTCTTCAGTACAAGCGGTCAGACGGAAAAGGGAAGATGTGGATACTATTGGTGTCATGTATTTTCACCCGAGCCGTGCATCTGGAGGTCGTCCCAGACAACACGACCATAAGTTTCATCAACGGATTAAGGAGATTCATCAGCAGAAGAGGAGTCCCCATCTCAATCCTTAGCGACAACGCACCATTATTCAAATTGGCATACAGCATGATAAACGAAGACCTCAAGACAGTCATCAACCAAAGCGACGAACTTACTTCATACCTCGCATCAACGCAGATCAAGATCAAGCTCACGACACCTCTCTCGCCTTGGCAGGGAGGTGCCTATGAGCGCCTCGTAGGACTCGTCAAGACAACAATACAGAAGGTCCTAAGCAAGGAGGTTCGTACGTTTTTGGACATGGAAACGCTCGTCATCGAGACAGAAGGAATCATCAATTCAAGACCCGTCACGCCCAACAAGAAAGCAGAAGATGATGCCCCAGCCATCAGACCATGTGATTTTCTGAATCCCGGAGTTCAGCTGGCTCTACCTGAAAAGGTAGACTCAGTATTTGGAGAGATACGACCTGGAGAGACCGAAAAACTCTCCAGAAAGATTCTAGAGGGACTTGGCAAGGCCAAGGAGGATCTCTGGAACCAGTTCGCCCAAAGCTACTTCCAAACGCTTCGCGAACTCAAGGAAAAAGGAGCAAACCATTCAGCCCAAACACCTAAGCCAGGAATGATCGTTTTGGTGGAGTCTGCAAAGACAAAATCGAGACATCACTGGCCGCTTGGACGGATCATCAAAGTCACTCGATCACTGGATGGAGTACCCCGATCAGTACTTGTACAATGTGGAAAGCACACCTTGGAAAAGCCGGTCAACCAGCTCGTTCCACTAGAGGATCCCGGAGACAACGAGGACGAAACTAAAATTTCTGTCCCACAACTTCCAACTACATCAGTCCCCAGGATTCTTCTTCCACAGCAGGACACGGAATCACCTCAGACCCAACCTGCAGCGTCCACAAGTCAACCGGACGACCAAGTACAACCCAAGCGAAAGAGAGGACGCCCACCTAAACCTAAAGCGGACTCTACAGCTCCACAACCTTCTCCAAGTGCTTCATATAAAAGCACAACTCCAAAGGAGAGCCAGAGGGCCTTAGCTAACGTTGGTAATAGAGTCTTGTCGACCCCTAGACCAGCCGCGGCTTCGCGCCTTCGGGAATTCCTTCCTCGGTCAGCAAAGGCATCTTCGACTCAAGCTCAAGTGACGACGGTTCAAGTCGATGAAGAGCAGTCTACATTTCTGCGAAATGTAGACCCCCCCGCCCCCGGAGTGTCGCGGCCGTAGCTCCGCTACTTCCACGACCAACCCTTAGAAGTCTTCACGTTATCGCTTGAGTCTATAATTGATACAAAATACTTGTCGTATTGCGGTCTTTTATGCGATTCTATGCGATAAACGCTTCATTTTATCATCTGCAACATTCTCTCAATTCAAATTGGCGCCATTTTCTCTCGAGAACGATGCAAGCGCGCCCTACGGACAACGAGAAGATTGCTAATTGTTTTGCCGCTGCCGCCGGTTGTTTACTTGTTTATTCTCTCTTTCTCTAACGCTCTCCCCCCTTTCTTCTCTATTTCTCCCCCCTTGTTTCGTTGAACTTTTCGCGAACATTCTTTTCGTTTCTCCCCTTAGTTTTTTCCCTAAATTATTCAGTCGCCCTCTCCGTTACCCCAGCGAGCGGTCGTATGTGACAGCTCTCCACTGTTACTGTGTCCCCCGTCCCTTTCCACAGCAAATTCTAATGAATTTGCCTATTGTTCCCTAGCACCGGCCCTATTATTCTGTAATCGCCTTTAGCTTTTACATATACTGAACCACCCCCACTCTACTCTACTATTATTCTGGCTTTCGCCTTCAATAAAGCAGTGCAAGAGAATCGCTCAACGTCTACAATCCATAACACACACTGATGAAGGCTTGGTTCCTACGCGACGGACTCACCACCCATAAAACCGAACCGCCACAGGGTGTGATAAACAATGCCATAGTATTATTTGATTTTGAAAAATGAGAAGATCAGAAACAAAAACTGTTCTATGGAATTTGTTTTATTTGAGAATAAAGAAGGTTTTAGGAAAAATCGAATATTAAAAAAAAACTCAGCTCCAAAATTTCAAAGCTTAGGAAAAACTCAACAGATTTCTATCCATTTTTCAGAACATTTGGAAATTCAACAAAAAATTTCGAAATTGAAATTATAAAACAAAATTATTCAATGCACATAATTGTACAGAAATATAGGTTTTTGAGAAGATAAAGTAACTGAAATTATCCAAAAAAAAAGAACAGGGCCAAAAATTTAAAAGATGAAAAACTTGAAAATCCCAGTTCTGTTTTTTCTTTGGGAATATTCCAATTTCCTACAGTTTCCGACTTCTTTTCAAAATCCATTTTTATTTTTAAACAATCCAAAAAACCCTAAAACTATTCGTCAAATAACCATCAGAAACGTTATAAACCAGTTCGATTATAACATTTTCTTGCAAAACTGATCTACCAAGCTTCCCCGATTTCATCAATGAAAGTGAATGAGGAAGTGAACTTCTATTTTTCTTTTTTCTTATAGTTCGGAGCTTCATCTTACCACATCAAATATCTTCTCATCCCCTCCATTTTCATCTTGCCGTCCCTGAGCAAATTCGTCAAGTTGTGATGGATCGATTGGAGAATTGAAGATATTAATCATCTGAATTTATGATTTCAGAAAAGAAAAAAAAGTGTTCAAGAACAGAGAAATGAAAAAATGAAAACAATTTTGGGAAGAAGGAACGAAAAACATAGAAATTGTGAAAGATGATTTGGGGTGTTGAAGAGAAGACGATGGAAATGGGCGGTCTTGAATCGATCACTTGTTTTCTCTGCCTCCAAAATCTCCATCCCATTCTCTCTCACGCCGCCAAAAACGGTGTCATATCAAATTAACATTTTTTGGGCGATAATTTGTCATTTGGATCGTTGACGACGATAAATGGGAGAGAAATGGAATAGAAGAGAATGGGTTTCGAATGAGTCAGACAATCAACGAGAGATAATAGAAAGTGGAGAGAGAGAGCAGAGATGGGACGTGGCGCCATTTGATCTACCTGTTGATATGAAGAAGGGGGCGTTTTTACCATGTGATAGATCGACTTGCTTTTGATTTGGTATTTAGTCTTATTCTAATTGAAGGGCAGGGAAGTAACGTAGTGCGCGAATGCGCAAATTACCGTAAGATGTGGTATATTGCCACCTTCAGAGCGTCAAACTTATATTCTTTCCTTGTTTTAAAAGCATAATTCCTTCCAGCAGATGTCAAAATGGACTCTGGAAGTGTGATAGAACCGCCTGTCTTATCAAATAAGACATTTTCAAAAAACTTCACACTGGAAGATCCTTTTAAGAGTCTTGGATTTCCAATTCTAAATTTCCAAAAAAAAACATTGAGAATAACTCGAATACGCATTTACTGTGAAAGTAATAAAGTTCCAGCAAGGAATTTGAAATTTTTCTTCGCGGGCTAAAACGCTCACTGTGGCAGGCTGTGGCAAGCGTTTCAGCGCGCGAAAAAGTTCAAATTCCTTGCTGGAACTTTATTACTTTCACAGTAGGCGAATGTATTTTTTCCAAAATATCGAGATTGTTTTCACATTGTGCGGTCTTTTTTCCCTAATCTCTCCTCTCCTTTTCCATTTTGTTTATTATGAAACTTTTAATGAACAAGTTTACTGATTAAGGTCATGTTCAGTTAATCGGAGGAAGTCTGACGTCGTTATTTACATGTTTGTAGACTATACATTAGCCTCATATCAGATGAGTAATATATATATTTTTTTGGTTTTGCAGAACTATGGGGCTTGGAAAAAATATTAAAAACAAGTTCTACAGTATCCCCAAAGCGAGCTCTTGCTAAGAGCTTACAAGAAAGAGGTTACTATAATCGAGACTAGAATTTTCTGTAGCCGCGTTATTCACAAGGGACATATGAATTATTTGTAGTTACGGCACAACCTAGAGAATAGAAACTGATCAGAAATTTAGAGTAAAAATTTTTATAGGAAACAGTTGATTGATTGCGTGTTTTTGCACTAACTAAGCTTAAATATACTTCCGAACTATTTCTCTTCTTGATGTCTTTGAAACCAAGATCGGTTGCTCTGGAAGCGCCAATAGTCTCCTTGTCTAGAGCAGATAGTCTGCCGGTACCCATGGCGCCAGACTTGGCGAGAACAACAAACAAAACAGAGAACTGCAAACAAAACAGCTGACACCAACTCGTCGAATTGCAGAGGCTGAGACTTTTTGTCAGGGTTGCAACCGGCCGGCCCGGCCCGGCCGGAAGCCCCGGCCAGCTCGGCCCGGCCGGCTCGGCCCGTTCGGCCCGGAAAATTACCGCGAGTTTCGAAAAATCGAAAAAATATACCCTAATTTTGTGCTCAAGGGGTATATTTGAGTTTGGCAACAATTAACTATTACAGAGAAAGTTTTCGGTCGAAAAATGTTGAAATTCAGAAAAAAAATTCAAAATTTTTCAAAAAAATATTTAAAATTTTTGAATCCGGGCCGGCCAGCCCGTCAGATTGCAACCCTGCTTTTTGTTCAACTGATCTAGGCAAGGCTGGCGCCATTGGAACAAGGAGGCTGTTCCAAAGACTGACCTAGACATGGAGTCTTATGGCGCCTTGGAAATGAATGACCGTTCACGATTTCAATGATATAGAAAAACCAAAAACTCAAGAGTCCATTAGTACAAATACGGGAAACATATGTGCAATCACCTCGTCAAAAAATTTACAAAAAGAATTCCGAGAAATGACCAACAAACAATATTTATTTCTCACTGTATTTATAGACGTGTCCCTTTCTAAAAACAGATCCCGTGCTCCCCACATTTTCCAATATTCTCAAAAACACTGTCAACAAGAAATGAATGAAAAGAAAAGCTGTACACGAGTTTTCTAAATTAATTTTTCTCAAAGAAACCAATAAAAAACGCCACGAGGTGGAGGAGGAATGAATACCGTTAGAATGAATCACTTCTCTCTTTTTTTTTTTCATTTTTCTCCGAGAAAGGAAGAAGGGTGTGGCCCTTTTTTCGAGTGAGAAACTATATGTAGGTGTCAATTTTTTATTTTATTTTCTCGATCAGGTGAAATCAGTTTGAAAAAAAAATGAAGAGAGAAAGGATTATCAGAAATTATGACGTGTCAGTTAAAAAGCAATTTATTAGGTCAAAAAGAGAAAGGGAATGGAGATTTGACAACCCTGCGTGATGGCAGTGAGATTATTATAGAAAGAAAAATGGACTGGGAGATGAAGAAATGGGAGAAAAATAGGAAAATTAGAATAGATAAAACTAGACATTTATTTGAACATCTTCCTGAATCGACGGAGTTTTCTCATCTTGAATCGTCGTCGTCGCTTTGATCCTTTGCCCCAAGCACCTGAAAAATCAGATATTGAAGGTGTCAGAATAGTAAAGGACTGAATAGAACATTAAAAAAAAACACAGTACACGCTTCTTCGTGGCAAGACCTTAAATCCAACTTACCAATAACAAAGCTCTCAATCTCGCAATGATTATCTCCTCTCAAAATCTTAAAATATCCATCCTCTCCCCATTGGGTTCCCCATGAATTTGCACACAACCAATATTTGATCGGTCGTCCAGTTGAATGATCAACTCCCCATCCCAAAACTCGAACTGAATGATAACCCTCTGCAACCGATGATGCTCCTTTTTGAGCGGCAAGATCAGAATGTTGATAGACCCCTCCAGCATACATAAAGAAGTCTTCGTGGACTACAAAAGTGGCCTGAACTGGTCCATTCGTCATCAATTCCGTTTGGATATCCTCTTCGCGACTCGATACTTTGTACGGGGGAGTCATTTTGAAGGCGGTGCTGTCTTGAGATCCACTTGGGCAACGGAGTCCACGACGGTCACTGGAAAATAGGGATTTGGGGATTCAGGATGGGGGTAGAAGCATAAAAAAGATATAGAAGTAACATTTAAAAAAAAGTCTGCAATCTGACGTGATGGTGACAATTGTGGTGTTTCACACTTAGACTCACTACAGTCCAGTTCTTTTTATCACTTACGTGTAATCTCTCTTCGGAATCAAACAGTGTCCTGGCTCGCGGCTCTGTCCAGAAACATATGGGTAGCAGTGGTCACCAACGACTCTGAAAATTGGAAAAGTTAGTAGAATATATTTCAGCAGAACCAAAAATTCTGAAAATGGAGGAACGCTTTTCAATCAAATTTAAATGTCAGCTGATTCACTAACAGCTGAATCAACAATTCGATAAAATGTTCCCAAGCGTTGCAACGTGTGCAGCCCTATTGAAAATTTGAATTCCATAGGCAAAATACCGTACCCCAACTTCCTAATATACCACCATGCTCTATCCAAATATCCTCCTTCACATCCTTTCTGTCTATGCTGATTACAGGAGAGCAACTGTTGCGAAGATAGAGATGCATTGATGCGTCCTTCGGAAATGATAGCAAGGCTGAAATTTCGAAGGTAATAATCAAAAAGTATTTTTAAAAAACGAACCGATCAGAAGAGATTCCAGTGGTCGACACAGCCCAACTGCTTCCACAATCTCCTTGATCAACGACTGGATTGATTAGATGGCCCCATCTGGGAAAATAGAAATTTGAAGAAAAAGTAACCACCATGAATGTAGAAACAAGAGGAGGAAGAAGGAGAAACGGAGCTCATAAATGAGTTTCAATGACTTTGGAAACTGGCTTATGGGTTTAGGAAATACGCCATTTCCGGTTGAGCTATATGTGCTTATTCTGTTTCAAAACGATTCAGAAGTTCTTGGAAAAATATTTTTTCAGAACTTTCACTCTTCTAATTTTTTTTATTCTTTACTGAAACATGGGAATTCTCCGAACCAAACGTATTGATTTAGGTTTTCCAAAAAAACGTTTTCTTTCCAAACCCTCTCCCCTCACAAAACTCACTTATCCCTTGAATCGAAGTGTTCCGGAAGTTCTCTTGGCTTAATCAAAATTTCGTTCATATTTTGAACACTTCTCTCCGGAAACAGTGTTCCCAATCGATATTTAATTCCATCACTCAAACTTCGCCCCCAGAATGCCGAATAGTTGCGGGCAGTCCATCTGGAAGAAGACAATTGAAAGTGATATGGAGAAGAGGGGTGATAATTGAAAAGAGATAGAAGATGGGGTTATTATGTAATGACCTGACGACTATATTCGAAGTGTGTCATTCCATTTCTGAGATAATAATGAAGAGAGAAAAGGACAAAACGATTATTGGTGAATTAAAATCACTTTCGAAAAGCTATCAATCTTTTTTCCGAATTCCAAATTTTGGATATCTAAGACTTACGAGAATCTTCCAGTGTGGAGTTTTTCCAGGATGTCCGGTTGGATAAGACATGCGGTTCCATCACATTTCCAGAGTCCACTTTGACATGTGCTGGAAAAAAAGCTCTTAAAACAATGAAGGAATTTAAATTCCGACTCCAAAGATTGCAACCGTTTTTTGAAACATGGCGAACTGACTGCATACGGTAATTTGGTCCTTTCATTCAGACTCCCAAATTTTTGAAACCAAACTAATAATTATTCCCGCTTATCGAAAATGAAAACCAATTTTCATAAACGGGTAATTGAACAAAAAACCAATGGTCCGGAACGCAAAACGTTTCGAATCGGAAGCTTCTATGTTGTCCTTTTTGTTTCTTTTATCGCATAACAAGTGGGAATAGTGTCTGGGAAAACTGACCAAAAAACGAATTCTTTTAGTCTCTACGAAGTTTATTTGTAGAGGTCGTAGGCTATGCCTCATGACTCATAGCTCTTTTAAGATTCTTAGCCTCTACACGTTTTGAAAATTCATAGCCAGGATTAGCTGCTTTTGACGAATTTCAAACAACTTTTGATCTACCCAATCTCCCGATACTTACCACTTCTCACAGTTTTTCTCTTTAGTGTCTCCATCAATCGAGCAACCTAAAAACCAAAGACATTAATAATATAATGTCCGAATCAAATAAAACTTCCGTTCCACAAAACAAAAACACATACTTTCGCCGTCCATCCTCTGATCGTTTTGAATGTCTTTTCCGCGGCACGTCGCCTCGAAATCCGGACAACAGTCGTTTCCTGAGAGTGATGTTGAAGAAGTAGTGGAGGAGAATACTTACCTCCGTCTGGACCACGATCACAGAACATGTCACAGTAGCAGAGATGATCTCCGAGAATCGGAACAGTACAATCATCGTCACGATTCTCACAACATGTATGGGTGCGGGTAGAGCAGTAGTCGCCTGGAAATCGGGGAGGATGGGATGGATATTGAGATTAGAGGCTGAAGTCTGGACTCTGTAACAGGGCAGCAGCTCAGACTGAACCTTTAAAATGTTTTAGTAACCATTTGTAGAAGCCCCTTCTTCTAGAAAAATTTTAGGAACTTGATAGATGAAGTATGTCTGCATTCAGACGTGATGGTGATAGTCGTAAGTGTTTGCAGACTGAGCACCATACCTCACGGCAGCTCAGTTTTTGAGAGCCAGCTAGATTTCATTCCAGGTTTCTTATCTTACAACAATACAGTTCTTTCCATAAATCAAAAACCATTTCCTTTGTCCTTTTCAATCCTATCCATTTTACCTCCTCCCTCCCGTCATGTCCTTTTTCCTCTAACTATTCTTCCTCCATCATTCCAAATTTCTTCATGAATTCCATTTGAATCAAAAGAAGACAACAGAAGAAACCAAAAAAAAGGGAAATTGTAAACTGTATTGACTAAAGTACGGTCAGAGACAAAAAACAACATGGAAGGAGAAGGAGACGCTGTGGGGAAATAAATAACCTTGAGTAGGACTTGGTGATAACTTGATTTCGTATAAAAACTTTTATTGATTGATAGGTTTTTTTCTTTTCAAATAGGGAGGTGGTTGGAAACTTGGCTTCAAACTTGTCAAAAAACGAATTTGTCGTAAGGTATGGTGCCGAGTTTGCAAACACCGCGACTGACACCGTCACGCCTGAGGGTATTTTTCATTCAATTTTTCCTGAATGAATACTTGGATTCATTTGTTTCAGTTTTAAATTTTCTAAGCTTCAACTCTTCCTGAAAAGTGCGACGCAGGCAATAAGACATTTTCGTTCTCTGCGCATCCATCTCCAATTTTTGAAGATCTATATCTCCGGAAGGGAAGATGCTAGAGAAACGTTATCAATCACAAAGTTTCTTAAAATTAAATTTTAAACAAACTTTTAGTCGATAACTTTTTCTTTTCTTCACTCTTGGTTTCTCAAAAACGAGAGAATGAAAGCCTGACTCGCTCAGGCAGTTTCAGCCGTTTTTGTTTTTCAGAATGTCCACGATCCAAGAAAAAACTTTTACTGATTATCACCCAATTATATATTTGATTTTTCCTACCAGCGTTCGGATGCTAATTTGAATTCTGGAGTAAGAAAAAGCTCTGTTCAATTTTTTAAATTTCCAATCACTAGGTTCCAGGCTCGTCAATTTTTTGCGCAATTAGGTAGGCTGAATTTCCAGTCCACGTTACCAAAAAATTAGTTTTCAAAGTTTCTTTCCAATTTTTCCATTCAATCTGATTTTAAAATCTGATCTCAAAATCTGCATTATTACGTTTTCAGCCTAAAAGTTGACACTCTCACCAGTTATCATATTTTGACATCTTTATTTACTTTTTGTTTGTTTGTTTTCCCCTTTGAAAACTCAAAAGAACTCAAACCAACAGCACCTAAATCAAGCACTCATCCATCAAAAATGTCTCCAGGGAGGAGACCTCTAGGAAGTTCTAACACTATTCCAGGGATCATGTATTCGGGGATACAAAGAATTTGAAGAAGAAGATAAAAGGAGGAAAAACCAACCTGGAATCCCAAAAAATCCTCTTGAATAAACTGTTGAAGCACATATTAAAAGTAGAAATAAAACCGAATTGGGTGGCATTTTTTGTTCTTGACACCCCCCTTTCGGAAACTGCTACAAACCGAAATTCTTGTAGGGGGTCAGTAAGAGAGAGAAAAAGAGAAACCGAACCGACGTCTTCTTCTTCTTCTTCCCCTACCCCTTCTTCCACAAGCTCCGCCCACTTCTTCCTCTCTCTCTCGTTCTCTCATGATCTATTCCTCCTATTTCCGATATCATCTCCTCATAATCATATCACTGAGAATGTGTTTCCAAATCAACACAGAATGAGACAAAAGAGGAAAAGAAACAAATTGAATTTTCCATCATCGTGGATTTGTGAAACAATTTCCGTTTTTGAGCGCGGACGGACGACACCATACAATTTTTAATTGAATTCCCTTCCGGTGTTTAGAGCTCACTGCCATGTCAGCACCATTTTTGGAAAAATTGGATTGAATATAGAGCGGATTTTTCCAGATTTTTTTTCAGCGCAGGAAAAAAAGAAGGGAGCTACAGCTCCAAAGGCCTGGAATTGAATGAGGAAATAAAGGAACCTAATGAGTATGATCTAAGAAAAATTAGAGGTTTATGGAAGATCCGGAGGCTGACAATAAAACTGCACCGTCAATTAATGATAGAGTTCTGCACGGACTATAGACTAGTCTATAGTTCGACGATTCTACTTACTGTAAGCCTTGTAATTCAGGCACTATAATTTCAGAGCAGCATAGTTCGGTTGGCATGGAACCTATCAAAAAGTAGTCATCTGAAGCACTGTTAAACAAAACATTTTAACCATTCCGCTAGTTGAAAATTTTTTTGATTGCTTCAAAGACAACCGGGATATACTGATCTGAACATACAGTACTGAATGTGCCCAGGATTTCCGGTAAAAGTTTTTGTTTGTTTTTGACCACTTCTGGCATCTTCACTTCTGCCAGGACGTCACCTGGGTTACTATAGTGCTGATTCTCAATCTTCCTTCGCTTTTCCATTTTTCAAAAAACAAACCGTCCTCTCCTGCTTCTCCACCAAGAAGCCAACAACCCCTTTTGGCCATAAATCATCTGGAGACGTGTTGATAGCAATGAAGTCAGGTGTAACAAAATCATTTTCTTCTTCTTCTCCTTTTTCATCTTTCCTTCATCATTTACACCTCAATAAAGACGATGAAGTGTTGAGGAGGGAAAAGGGTTAGAAGTATTGGATACTTGGGGTGTCTTGAACAGGTCAGATTAAGTTGAAGGTAGCAGGGAGACAAAGTGAAATACGCAGTTTACCGTAAGAAGTGGTGGATGATCTATTTACACAAACTACCATATTTGAAAGCATTCAACACTTTTTGATCTCTTCCATATTCATTTTTTGGCCTCTACTAATTCCTCCAAACTCCCGCTTTTCCGTCTCAATTAATCTCTGTTCGCCTATTTTCTGTACACTAACAAACTAGCACTTTGAATTCAATTTTCTCCCAAATCCTTGCTTTTTTGCCCACTGATTGTTTCAACATTTCACACCACCAATTTAAAATTCGATTTATTCCAATCACCAGTTCTCTTTCTCTTTTTTTTCTTTTTCTTGCTCAAACCGCTGCTCCGATTCCCACCAATTTATTGGCGATTCCATTCCATGTTGGCAGTGGACTCGTCAGATCTTTGTATCTGAAGGATGGAATGGATAAGAGATGGGGGGAGTAGACAAACTTTTTACAGAGTTGGTCGAAAGAGACTCGAGTTTCAGCCGGTTCGAAACACATTTCCATGATTTTGGTGTCTTCTGGGGGCATATCGGATGGAGGTTGGAGGCGGAGATGCTCGTGAGCAACTTTTCGTCGGAGCTCTTTTAGAACCTGGAAATCTCATAAGTCTGCAAACACTGCATCAGACACTATCACGGCAAATGGCAGATATCTTCATTTTCCTTCCAGCTAACAACCCCCTAAAAAAACTACCTCACCTTCACCTCTGCATATGGATAATCCCGACTGAAAACCTCAAACATCACTACTCCAAAACTCCAAACATCAGTTTTCGACGAGTAAATCCCTTTGAGAAGAGTCTCCGGAGCCAACCATCTAATCGGAACTTTCATCAGTTTTTGCTCTTTATGCAGTTTTCCAAACAAGGAGAGTCCGAAATCACTGATTTTACAGTTATCCGACTTGTCGAGTAGAACGTTTCGAGCCGCCAAATCTCGATGAATGACTTGTTTCTTTTCCAAATAACGCATCCCTTTTGCGATCTGTTTACAGTATTTCCGTTTTAAAGACGAGCTCATTTCATGCTCTTTCTTTTCGATTCGACCCTTCAGACTTCCTCCGGAACATAGTTCCATCACAATCATAATTGGTTCTTGTTGAGTTGCCACACCATACAGACGGACTACATATTTATGATTCAGTTTTAACATGAGATTCGCTTCACGGAGAAATGTGATTCTGAAAGAGAAAAGACCGTAGGACAGTAAGATGTGGTCGTCTTCATGAACGGAAAAGCATTTCATCGTTGAGAACTACTGTTAAGCGAGATATTCCAGAACATGAATTCAAGCTAAGAACCTGTCTACTCTTCTGTCACTTTTAGTGAAAAGGCATCAAGTAAACTAACCTCTCATCAGCAGTTACCTTACTCCCTTTCATTGTTTTCACCGCCACTTCCACGTCATTTGTGAATATTCCAACGGAAAGCATTCCTTGGAACACTTCTCCAAACTCTCCATTTCCTAGCTTTTTACCCAGGTTTATCTGGAATTGTTTGTTATGTTTTTGGGGCTCTGGAAGAACTTAAAAACACCTGCTCATGATACAGCTGCCATTCCTCTCTGACCACCCAACAGAACAATTTGATTCCGGATTTGTAGACAGAGGTTCGAGTCTGGTGATGATAACGGACAAGGTCACTTATGTTCTGGAAATTTTTTTTCTATGATGACAGTCATTAGGAAAATTTGAAGAGCTTAGTTCAAGTATCTGAACACCTGAACTGTCGTGAGGTGTGATGGAGCGTCCGCAAACACCAAAGCTAACACCACCACGTCAAATTGCGGACATTCAAAACGTTTTACCTCAAAACAGAATTCCTTCAAATAATGCAGTCCATTATTGGTTTTCTCCACCACTAAATGATGTGCAGAATCATCCCAGAACACGGAAAGAACCACCACCTCTCCTCGTTTCGTCAATTCTGTTTTCCGAAGAAGGAATTCTCCTTGTGTTCGAACCAACTTTTCCGCCTCTTCACGTGACATGTATCCATGATAGAATGGCTCATCGTCCAAGTGTGCGCCACTACATCCACTCCAATTTGTGATCTGAATTCATTGATTGTCATTAAATCTCTTAGAGTGAAAAAAAGAGACTTTTTTCAGTTTAATCTTGAGAACTTGATGACTCCTAACCAATGATTGAGAGCTTTTGTTATTGGATCCACCGGTGTCCTCTATGGATTTAGTGAGGGATGAGGATCCTCCTCCATCACTGGATGTCTGAAATTCAGGGATAGATTCAGAAGATTCAAAGTTCAAAATACTTCATCAGTGGCTTTCAAAAGTAAGTCGGGTCCTTTTGAAATAGTCTCCACTTCCGACCGATCCTTATGTCGTCTGACACCTCTACTTGCACTCTTAAAACCATTTTATAGAGAGTTTTGAGAGAAAAAAATACCAGCATTATGAAAAGACGTCGTTTATTTTTGGAATTTGTAGAAATGAAACATTTTTAACGAGGTAAAATACGAATGACGTGTACTTTCCGGTTTTTGAGTTTTATAACGAAAGAGTATGATCTTGCCATCTGACAAGGGAATGTCTTTTTCCCGTGCGCTACGAATTTTCTATAAATTGGTGATCAGAAAGTATGCTGTGAGTGGATTCTGGAATTTCCAGCCATCACTGGAGCCTGTAGGTCTGGAAGTCTTCATCTGAATATCTAGCCTTGCCCCCTTACTCACAATTAACGTGACAATTAAGATTTCCAGACTCTCAGGCTCCAGTGAGGGCTGGAAATTTCCGAATCCACGCACAGAAGCATCTACTTTTAGACCACCAATTTTTAGAAAATTCCTAACACGTGTGAAAAAAATACCCTTGTGAAGAGTCGTCTGGAAAAGGAGTCCCTCTGTGACAAGAACCGTACATACATCATTGTCAGCACATCTGAATACATATTGAATCTGTTTAGAACAAGTCTGGAGGGAAATCTAATAGAAAAAATATTCAAATATTTATTATTTTATCTCAGTAGGACATTTTCGATGGCATATGGCAATGGGTTGTCCATGTAGCTACAGAGATTATTATCTAGTGGAGAGGTCAACTGTGAACATCTGCTACCGAAATCGTCATTATGGTCCTTTCCTCACTCAGCTATTACCTGTGCCTGTCTCATTGATTTCTCATCCTCACTGCTTTTTCTGCAGCATGAGACTCCTGAAATTGCCATGGGTTGTGTTTCATGACCTAGCAAAACAAATGGATCCAATCAGCCTGGTATTTCTTTCGTTTTGTTCTAAGAACACTAAAGAGAAAGTGAAACTGGTCAAGTATTGCATCAAAGTAAAAGGTTTCGTTCACTGCTGTAGTAAAGGACATTATTTGGGTCTGGACTTCCATCATTCATCATTACTTCTGTATTTTAAAGCTCGCGAGGGGAAGACTAACCTTGAGGTTAAGAGCTTTCATCAGACAATTAACAAAATCAAATTCCATTTCAAGTAAGTTTTATTTTGTTTCCGGAAACAATTAGTTATTATACTCAGGTTAGCAAGCGATGGTATGTACATTGAGGAAGCGAAAGATGTCGTTATGATGTTTACCGTGATCAATTACATCTTAGATTTATTCCGAACTGACTTGGACATTGTTTCGGTGTTTGCCAATGAATTATCAAGTGTTCAAGCACTGGCATCACAACCAACAATCCAAACAGCCAGAGAAGTTGGCTTTTTAGGCTGTCACGGTGGCTCAAACAGTGTTGCCGATTTGTTCAACTTATACAACAATTTGAATGGTCCTCTGAAATATGCTGATGTGTGGCCGACTATAGACGGAGAAGTGGGTCTTTTGCCTAAACTATTCGGTGCTGAGAATCTGTTCGCTGCAAAATCAGCATGGATCCAAGAAGAGCATTTGTTGAGCAGTAACAGCCGATTTATGCTTCTCAAGAAATCGAAACTTAATGAAGACGCAATCATTTCGTTTCTGAAGCAGTGGTTGGATGGAGGATTCACAAGACTCGAAATGATGATGATTTGGTTTGAAACAGAACACTGGATTAACAGTGAACAAGTCCTGAATTCGTTCGAATGGACGCAATGGGATCCGGAAAAAAGATCATCGAAATTCGAGTTCAAACCATTGTGAGTATAATAGGTGACAGTTATGCTGATTTCTGGCGTCTAATTTTCCAGATGGGCATCAGTGTTGGTCCGCGGCCAGACAAGCCTAAACTCAGACTGTGAGAAAGGTTATGATATCGAACGAAGCGACGGTCTCCTTGCAACTGTTCTATTGCCACCAGAAGGAAACGCAATCTTCTTCCATGTCTGGCACAAACGTTTCCATTAACTCTTCCTTTAAATCGTATCGTGATTTTTTGCCTCGTTCAAAATTATTCAACTTTGCAATTCGCCAGCTTTTCGCTCACTCACTAGGGAGCACTGGAAACTGCTACCAAATTCTGGTGCAGTTTTTGGTGTTACAATCTGATTACTTTCGATTCATATAGCTTTTGGAAAGTACTAAAATTTTTGCGAAATTTTTAAATAAAGTATTTAACTGCTTCATTTTATGAGTTTTCAATGTCAGAACAAGGAAAATGACTAAAATGAAAATAAACGGAGAATGTTGGCTATTTTTTAATTGTTTCAACTGTTTTTCCCCAAAACGGGAATACTGGGTCCATAGATGAATCTCTAGTCTCACGAGATGAGACCAACTGGTTACTCAAATTGGTCCAAGAATTGCGGTATCCAAAAGTCCAAGGTAATGGTAATACCACATGCCTTCTGGAAGAGGTCCGTCAACCGAAAAATCTAGTTTTTTTTCTAGCTTTTCATGAATCACGGATTGAATTTTTAGGACTGTTGAAACTCCTTTTCCCTGTCTCGAATCTGAAAACTTCAAAAAGTGGAAAACTAGAAAAATGATTAGTAAAACAATTCAAACAATTCTCTATTTGAAAGTTAGTTTGACAAACAACTGACGATCGAAAAGAAAAACTGGAGAGGATAAGGTGGTTGTTGTTATTCGATTCTGCCTATTTTTGTTTCAGAAGACGTTTGGAGTTTCTGAAAAGACAATTGAAATCATACAGTGAACTAGGTCTAGTGCAATTTGAGAACGAAAAGACTGAAAAGGGAGCGGAGATTCGAAATCTGAAGAAGAAGTGGCACGAACATGTGATGACATTGAATGCTTTGAATAAGGTTTGTTTCTATCATCAATTTCTATTTTTCTTCTTGAACTTCAGAAACTGCAACAGCGCGTTCTTCAACGAGAAGCTGCAATGACAAAAGCCAATAGTGTTGTTCATCTGACAACGAATGTTCGAGATGAGAGGAATCGAGAAATAGAAGAGTTGCAGAAAGAAATTGCAAAGAAAAGATTGCAATTATAGAATTTAGGAACATGCAGAAAACAAAGCATTTTTAGCTCATCACAAAAAGATTCTTGAAGTTTTTTGAGATTCAAAAAAAAACAAAAAAGTTAATTAAAAGAAATATTTTCGAGATCTGCAATTTGATGTTTTGTTCTACTTATAACTTAGATTATTGAAAGGCCCACAATGGCTCGGATTGAACAAAAATTGAAAGAAAAAGGGAAAAGTATTATTAGAAGTCGTCCTGATACAAGTTTGCATTTCACTCCATTTGTGTTTACGTGTATCTGTAAATTCCATCTCTTAACACTAATTTATAGTTATCCAATTCGACGGAAACACTTTGAAGCTCTCTTGAAATCGCATTCTTCTTCTTGATCACATTTTGATCTTGATTGGTCTCTAGTATGCTCTGAATTTTCTCCAATTCTTCTTCCAATTCTTTTTTCTTATTCAGAATCATTAGAACCTTATACTCTGGTTCAAAAGACTCAAAGACTCTGTTTCCTAATTTGATCGGCTGATCTTTTTCCCACGAATACATGCGGATGATGTTTCCAAACCAACCAACGCCCATTATTTGATACTTCCGTTGTTTCGTTGTGTTGGCTGCACTGAAAATTGAATTAATAAACTATACTTTTCTGTTCCTTTTCTGACTTACACTAAATAGAAGGGCACGTTCCTTCCTACTAAAACAATAATTCCATCGAATAAAATCGCAGGTTCGAATTTTTTTCTCCTTTCTAATTTCAAAATTTGAACCATATCATGATCACTTTCTATCCAAAATTTGATAAAAGTGTTCACATCGAAACCAGTCAAACTATGTTTCTCGAGAGTAATTACAAAACTATCCCTCAAAGTGAACAAGTGCTCAAGGCGAACCCATTCAGCGTGACGATAAGCAACATCATTAAACTTGAATGCCTGAATTTACAAGTAAGAAAGCAAGAAATTACAAGAGCTGAAAAATTCACTCTAATCAAAAGCCAATAGAAAAAAAACTCTCACGTTTTCATGGTAATAGCCCTCTGGAACTTTTGTTCCCATAATTTCTAAATCTCTGTAGCTATTAGCCGTTTCCATCACCAAATCCAAACATTCCGCATCAATCTCCTCTCCGTCTAAACGCAAAAACCCATAGTATTTGAGTGCTGGTTCAGCTAGAATTTCTTTGAAGAATTCTACAGTCATTCCTTTCAAGTTGACATGCAAACAGAGCTCTTCGAATGAAAATATATGCCGAAGATGCTCGAAAATTGAGACACAGTTTTGGAAAGATGTACAGTTTTTATTGATCCTATAAAGAAAAGTTGTGGTTAGTTATTCCTTTTTTTTCGACTCACAATCGAGATAACATTTTTTGACCCAGTGTATTCTCGGACCACGTTTTTGAATCTGGAGCACATTTACACAAGTTTATGTAGAGACGTTTGATTTGAAGAATTGAATTTTTGATGTTAACACGTATCTCAAACCTGTCCACTTTCACTTTTGCAAACCTAATCACTCTTTCCATTCTCCTTGAAGACATTGATAACTTTATTCTGCAGTTTTCCTTTTTGTTAATTAGCTCAGGATCCAGGATCCAGGATCCAATTTTGCCAAGTGTGGCTCTTGTACTAGTGTTTTTGTGCTATCGATCAAATGCTATTAATCATGTCACATGTTCTATAGAATAGCAACAGAGCTAACAATCATAGCACAAGAGCCATAGCACAAGAGAGATAGCACTTGAGTATTTGCCCCTCATGTGCTTTTCAATACTATAGCTATTCAATCTTGGTACCTCTACTTCTAAAAAATCATGTGCGCCTTTGAGATTAATCATGTGCGCCTTTAAGATTCACTCACATTTCTTTAATATCCATTGATCGAACAACTTCTCTCCTTGCTAACACAGGTAGCCACAGCAGTTTAAAACTTTCTTCTTTTGGAGTTTGAAACACCTTCCTGGTATACCCCGGGTATCCTATTTCGTATAGCATGTGTATATGTTCATAAAATTCAGCCATTTTATCTGTTGAATAGAAATTCGATGCAAAATAGGAGGAGGAGAGGAGAAGGAGGTCAACTTGAGGAATGGGTCGATAAAATTTGTATAATGCCCTCCGGGAATGTTGAATGCGCTCTACTGCTGTCTACTTGTGTTAGCGGTTTACAAGCTGAAGAGATGATAATTGGAATAGAAATATCCACAAAATAGAAAGACCCAGAAATTTTTTAGAAGAAGAGTAATCAAGGTTGAATATCTATAGTATTGACAGACAGATGAGCCTATGAGAGTGGTAGTAAATGAGTATTTCCCCATCCATCTTCTATAAGATTTGTCATACTAGTCCCCTCGGTTTTCACCCTGCAAACACCACAGAAACTGTTTGTGTCTGTACACAAAGGTTCACTCATCGATTTTCATTTTCGAAAAATGAAACTACAAAAACTGCCTTGTGTTGTTTTCCGTGTCATCTCACAGTTACTGGATCCAACGAGCCTAATAATCCTTTCATTTTGCTCTGAAAACATGAAAGAGAAAGTCAAAATGAACAGATATACTGTTGTAAATCGATATTTCATGCGAGACTCGACTGATACAACACAAAATCTTTGCCTACAATTTAATAAACTGGAACTCACATTCTGTTTACTGTTCAGTGATCCTGACGAAAAAAAAGTGCACAAATGCAACAGTTTCAATCATAATATTAATGGAATTACATACAATTTCAGGTAAGATTGCTTTCGTTTTCTCAAGAATTCCAATTTATTTTATTTTCAGAACAGGATTCAATTCTATTTACGTGGGTAAAACGACTGACGTGGCAGTTATGTTCAACCTAATTGAATACACTTTGAATCTATTCAGAATCAGTTTGGATGGAATTTGGGTGGACACAACAAGTGTGTCAAGCATGCAACAACTTGCATGTCATCCCTCAGTTCAAACCATCCCAACTGTATTTGTGGGAGGAGAAAGTTTCTCATCTTCCAAATTATTCGAACTTTTCAATAACCTGAAAGGTCCTTTATTAAGAGCTTATGTCTTAGCACCAGTGGAAGGAGATGTGGATGTGATTCAAAATTTATTTGGAGCCGAGAACGTATACATTAAGAAATCAGGATGGCTTAGAAAAGAGCATTTGTTGGGTAGTAACAGCCGATTTATACTTCTGAAGGAATCAAATTTGAAAGAAGACACTCTCGTTTCTTTTGTCGAACGATGGTTGAATGGAAGTGAAACCAGACTTGAAACGATGATAGTTTATTTCGCAGCTGATAACAAGATTGATAAAGAACTCATTTCCAATTCATTAGGCGGAGAACCCTGGGATCCCGCAAAACGATCTCAGAAATTCCTGGCCGAAGGATTGTAAGTTTGAAATTCTTTTTGTGATTTCGTTAGATGCAAACTGTTCGATTTTTTAGATGGATAAGAGAGATAGTCGAAGGTGCTTGGTCTTTATACTCAGACTGCGAGAAAGGTTTAGATATTGAACGGAACGATGGTCTTCTTGCTACAGTTAAAGTGGACGAACAGGGATACGGATTCTTTTTTCATGTCTGGCACAAACGTTTCCATTAATTGTTATTAACCATAAACGGTCTCAATAAATTTTCCTGCATTGAACTAAACTATAAATCTTTTTTCTAATTTCTCCCTTAAATGTAAATTATCCGATGTTGCATAAAATTTGCCCAAAAATGTCAAAAAAATTACGTCAAAAATCGCTCATTTTTCAACTTTGCGTGTGTCGTGTGAGCCGCATTTTTAAGTGAGCGTTGTGAAATTGTTAGGGCACATGCGAAACTGTATTGGCGTTGTGGAGAACTTTTTGGGGTGATGATCCGACCACTTTGAGCCGACTTATAGCGAGGAATGCGAAAAGTGCCAAAATGTCAAAAAAATTTTGGCCTGAAAATCAAAATTTTTTTTCGTATTTTGAATGATGCTGGGCCAGTTTTGGAAAGATTATTTTGAAATTTTTGGAGGATATGTAACTCGCCGAGCTCTATCGAATGAGCCATAGCACGAGTAAATCGGTCCACTCTGACACTTGTGAGCCATAAAAAAGTGCTCAATCTTCGGTTTGAGGACCACAGTTTCCGGCCTATAACTGGGCTCGGGATCCAAAATCGGTCTTCAAAACTATATGGGGTTGTAGCCCTGATGGTACCCGATGAGAAGAAAAAAGACTTTGAATACCTTCAGTTCAAAATTTTCCGGGTCAAGGAGAAAAACTGGAATTTAGTGAAAAACTGGGCAAAAAATGAAACTAAAATCGTTCATAGGTGACCATTTGGAACCGGACAACTTGGGTTCGATTGGAATTTTTACGCCGGTTTCAAAAATTATATTCATTCATCCAATTTCTTAAATATTTGGGTTCACGCCTCAAGACACATTTTAGAAATGAGAAAAATTATACAATTAAATGAAGACGTGGTGGCCTTTCTGTTTTTCTATTCTCTAATGCACCGCAGGTCCCCAACGCATTCTAGTCATGAAGTAGAGTACAATGGACACTAAATTATGTTGCATTTTTGACACGAACGTTTCCACTAATTTAAAATGTTGTTATTGTGCTGTTTTCTCAAAAACTTTCGATTTAAACGTAGCAAACAATTTACCAAAAAATGTTCCTTTCCATAATTTCATTTTCTATTTCAACTGAATTTCAATTAACCTTGCACTTTCAAAAAATTAGTTTGGGAGCTGTTTGGGTAGATGCACCTCCAAACGCATCTATTTAAATTATTAAAACATTGCGGCGACGAGGAGTTGGAGCTTCCTCTAACACTTTGTTTGTCGGAAGACCTAATTGAATTATTCAAAATGGGGTGGCAAGAAGGCAGAGCTTCCTCTGACGAGAAAACTTAACTGCTAGAAGAGTACTTGGTGACGGCATTAGATCTTTCATAAACGGTGTGCTTAACCGATTCCCTGATCCAAAAGACGGCTGTATGAATTTCTCGAAATGTAATCCTAGATTTTGTTGCACCGAAGACGACTAGCGGTCTTTCCGGTCCGATTTCGTTCGTTACGACTTGCCGATTAACAAGTGATATCAGCAAATGCGATTGCGGTGCGGTGCATAATCGAAGCAATGATCCACTGCCATGAAGATGGTTGAAAGAAGATTAAGAGAGAAAAAGAACACAATAAATTATACTTTATTCAACATAAAAAAGTTTTGGATTATTCGATTTGTGGCCCTAAAGAGGGCCGTTGGGTTCGGTAGGGGTTGCACTATGTGCTTATGCTGGAGGCGGGGCTTCGGGTGGTGGTTGGCCATCAGCCGCCGGTGTAGGCGATGGAGGAGGTGTGGCCAGGATCTTGGCTGGCATCGGTCCTGGATCCTTGCTGGGGTGTCCTCCTCGCATCGCTTCCACCGTTGACATCATAGCCAGTGCCACCAACCTCGGCCCGTTCACGTCGTTGTCCGCCTCCATGTTGTCTGAGAACTCGAAGAAACGCGAGCCCTTATATACCCCTCAGCGATCAGAGAAACAAATGAAAATTGAGCGGGCGCGCTGCGCAAGTAGATAATATTGATTTATTGAAAATGAAGTCTAGGAAACTAAAGTTTTTTAGCGCTTCTAGTGTCTTCATAGACTCTAACAAATTTTCTGAGCATCAGACTAAAGCTCAGATGCAGAGCAAGCGGATACAATATGTAGTTTATTTTATAAATAAATCATTAAGCGATCGAAAAACAACGTTAAGCTTCACTCGTACCGACAAAAAGAGACTGCAATTAAGAAAAAAAAATGGAACGTGTTTAATATGAAAGGTAGTAACAAATAAAAACTGGGTAACAACAAATTGGCAACAAAAACAATATGAATTACATTATAAAAAAGTGAATAAACTGAATTCATGGCAATCCAATAGCCCATCTTGAAGCCAGACTTGCCCATTTTGATTGTTCTTCTTCAAGCTTCCGAAGCTTTTCCAGATCATCTCCAATAGAACCTTCATCTCTCATATCCACTTCTCGAACAGTTTCAGTTCCATTCTCTACTGCTGGTGTCTTATCATTCAATTTACTCCAAGTCATTGACCCAACTAGGTTATACTTTACGTTTCCAAGATGGTAAAGAGAGCTATCGGTTTTTGCTGGTTCTAGAGAGAATGTTGAGGTTGGTTGTTGCTGTTTCAGTTCAGCCTCTGGATCGATTTCAAGAAGAACGGTTCCTTGTTGTTTTCCTTCTGTTAGCTTCGAAGTTAGTTCAATTGTGTGACCTCCAACTTGCAATAAGAGTCGCCCATTTCCGGTTACTTGTAACTTTCCAATAGTTCGACTTTGCGGCAAACCAGACGGTGGTGGTGGAGCTGAAGGTATTCCAGCTGGAATTTCTTCATCTGGATTATCAACCTCCATAGGTACTTCTACGCTATTTTCAATCTTATTGCATATTGCGGCAACTACAGATGGAAGTTGTAGGTGAAGAAGATCAGTTCCAGAGTTTTCAAGCATCTTTATCAGCTGTTCGGCTGTTGGCCGTTTTTGTTGTGCTTTAGCTTCACTATGGGCAGGTTTCTTTTCTTCAACTTCCACTTGATTGTCTTCTTCCAATGATAAGCGGGCACTTTTATTGATGACATTCAAAAACTGCGACTGGTCATCGACAGGAAGCACAACTGGCATAACGTTTCCTCTTTTCAAGTCGCTGATGAACTAAAATTCAGAAAATTAGATTATATTAATTGAGAAAAATAAGTTAACTGACTCCTTTTGGGTGCAAATGGTTCAATGCCCTTTCATCACTTTCATCGTCACTTCGCCACAGCTCATCCCATCCTTCAAATGAAGCTTTCGCTTCAACATTGACCTCTTCTTTCTTCTCATCCGAAGTAGATGGAGCTCCACTTACAGGTCGTTTCGAGGGGAGAGCGAATTCTGTAAAATGAGAAGTTAATATTTAAAAATCAGTTTTGCAAAACTTACGTGCGGCGTCGATGTCTTTTTCTTTCTTTTTCGACGGGAATTCTCCTCCCAGTCCTTCCGAAAACACTCCTCCCGTTTGAATGAGCTCTTGTCTTGGGCGTGGGCCCGCGCCTCGACCTCGTCCACCACCACGTCTATAATTGTTCTGATTAGCAATCAGCATTTCGAAAATTCAATTACCCTCTTCCGGCTCCTCTGTTCGATGTACCTCCTCTATTCTGCTTCTGTGGGACTGCAGCCTCTCGTTTACCAGCCAGCGACAGGTTTGGGCGTCCTGGCTTAGACATTTTTGCTGGAAAAAACTATAATTCAAAGCAATGCTGAAACACAAGAATAAAGTGAAGGAAAAACGAAAATTAGATGAAAAATTAGCTGAAAATGGAAGAAAAACTGAAATTCGCAAGCTCGCTCCAATAGAAAATGGCACGCCCGCGCGATACGCAGCGCTTCCAAAATTTCTCGTTTCGCCCGGACTGCCCAACATTTGCACGTTATTTTCACGTTTCTGAAGTTGTTTTTTAAGATTTTGCCAATTTTTGGTTTTGAGGTGATAAAGGAAAGCACGAAGTGTCGTACTATTTTCATTTCTATGAATTCAACCGCTGAAAATCTGATTTATAAGGGCTCGACCATTTTTCTATATTTTTGTGCTTTTATGTGAGCTATCCTGAGCAGCTTTTTCTGAATCTAATAGTTGAAACTTCAATGCCATGTTCATGCATATTCATTTTCAGCAGGATGTTGAGCCGTCAAGTTATCCGCCCAATTGTCCAAGCTGTCAGAAAGGGACACAGCAGTCACTCGCCATCGGCCGTCACTTACACCGGACAAGGACCAAACTCCTTTGTTAATGACGGATGGGCATCTGCTGTAAGTTTTGATTTATTCAAAAAACGAAAGTTCTACGATATATCGCATCTAAATATTACAATGAGCTAAATTGAAAGTCCAGCTTCAGTGGAAGGAGAAGTTAAACGAATACTGGTGTTTCTTCTCAAAATTCATTTCAATTTTAGTTTCTATCAGGGTTTTCCTGATAATGCATAATCAAAAAATGCTGAAACTGTTCAAAAGACCAAGCAATTTTGAAATGTATTCAAAAATCATTCTTTTTCCATAAGAATTTGGTTTTCAACGCTATTCTTTTATAGAAAATCGTGATTTTGATATTAGCCAATTGGTGAAATGAAAAAAATCGACGATATCTTTTTCGCCGATTGTTCTCTGTGATGAACAGTCAGTAACTGATTTCCTAGCTGGAAAAAAAATCAAACGCTTTCTTTTCATTATTATCAAACAACTGAGAATCTCTTGCGGTGATGAACTGTTTTCTAATTTAGCACATTGGATAGTGTTGACTCGAAACGAGCAAAAAAACAAATTAACATGGAATTCCTTTTTTTTTCCAGCGCCTTCCATTCCACGTCACCAACAAGTGGGGATTCGCCGCCAAGGCCGTCACCTTCCTCGCCATCGGATTCTGGGCCCCATTCATCGTCGTCGAGTACCAACTCAGAAAGGCCAACCAATAAATTAATTAGCTCAACTCAATTTCGTCTTCCGAATTCATTTTGTATAGTGTTGTTGCTGCTAATCTGTACTGTTTTCCTGCGTGAAACAGTCTAACAGTACGGTTTTTGACAGAATAAATAGACGACCTGTTCGGATCTTGTTTTTCTTTTTTCTAGAGAGCTTGTAAGGGGAGAAGCACCTTTCTCCCCCCGTTTCTGTTTGTATCGCCTTCGGTCATATGCTAATGAAGCAGCAGAAGCGGACGGAACCCAGGTAATTCGATGTCTCGTTCCGTCTCATACTCTTTTCGTTGATCAAACAAACCGTCTGCCGCCCATGTTCTTCCTCCCACGAGCCGTAAGGCGAAGGTGGTTGAGTCACTTGCATATCGATCGTTTCCACTATTACTATTGGCTTATTCATGTAATCGAAGTGAGATGCCTCCTTTATTTTTTCTCATTTTTATTCTATTCACACCTATCAAATCGGACTTATGGGCGGAGACAGAACGAATGCCGGATCTTCAGCAAGTAGGAACTGAACTATTTTTTTATAAAAGTTAAGAAAGATGAAAATGAATAAAATTTAGTGGCGAGCTCTCTGTGGATACTACGCAGTCGCCACTGCATATATGAAGGATAGTAACGCCCGGATTACGGTATTCGCCCCAGTAGACGATGTTTTCACCTATAATCCTGATATCAGAGCGCTCGATCAGAAAGAAACACTTTCTCATATTGGTAAACATTTCAAAAAAGAATACGGAAAACAACCAATTTCTAAAAAAAATTCCAGTGGATTCGCAAGTGGTTGATCTGACAATGAATAAACTTTGGGATAAGCAGACATTGATTCGGTCAACTATAAACTCTGGTTACACCTATATAACACAATTCGAAAATAATCCAGGGAACTTTGTGAGATCATATATTCTTTCAGAATTTTAGGATTTCAAAAACTTTCAGTCTTATTTTGCAAATGCTGGAATGCTCTGCAATCATGCATCGAATCAATGGGGTATCATTTCTGGGGAGCAGTATTTGTTTAAAGTAATTGAAATATTTATTGATTAGTTACAAAAATAAGAAATTAAGATTTGTACACCAATGGGTCATCGACCGTATCCTGGAACGGCGCTTTCGTTTATTCGAGAGCATGATGTCACAGTTTTTGAAGAGAGACAATATAATAATAGAGATTTGAGGTGAGATTTTGCAGACATGTTTTAGTAATCATACCGTTTTTAGTAATCATACTCATATATTTCAAAATGACAAAAAACATTTCCGGACAAAACTAAATGATTGGCTAGCACTGATAAGAACTTGTTTATCAAATGATTCACACATTTTTAAAAATTTTGTTTTCTTCTTAATCATTGAATACTTGTTTACAGTCAAATCCGTGATATTCTCGATCGCACACCTGACATTGCCCTCGTCATTTATGGATCATCAGCCTGGAATGGATTCCACACATTCTTTATTCCAAATGATGCGGCATTTGCTAGAGTAAGTAGACTTTGCTTCATTGATAGACAACGAGATAGTGTATGAAAGTGAGAGACGCTGAGAGTAATCTTACTAGGTAAAGTACTTCCATTTCCTGCTATAATCCCAATATAACTTCTAGGTTGTTGACCGTAACCGAGTGGATCGAGAAGTCCTTCTAGCTCATGTCACAAGTACAAATCGAGTTCTTTTCACGTGGCCATGGCTTTATGATGGTGGACAACACTACTATCCATCTGTCAGATTCTCTGCAAACATCATCGAGGATAACTTCAAATTGAAATTAGTCATGAGGAATATTACGGATCGAAGAACTGGAAAATGGGATCGTAAGATCTTTTTTATTTTATTTCATTTTCTCAAAACTCTGTTTTCAGTTTACGCAGTTTCTGAAGTCTACGAAAGATACTCCCAATTCAGACGAGGAGCTGTTTGGGCAAAAATTTTGGTTCCGAATATTCCGACACAAAACGGAGTTGTGCACATTATTGATAATGTGTTGGGAATTGTATCCGAGACGATTGATATGATGATTTATAGAAATGAAAAGACAACTACCCTCATGAGATATATCAATACTATTGGTGAGTTCTGATTACGGTAGTTCTCTTTAAAAAAACTTAGTTTTGGAAGAAGTTCTTTGCAATTTTACAAGAGGGTTTAGCGGGCTTGCAAGAAAACTGATCTTGAGATTTGTTCGCACTGTTTCGAGTGGCTACATGTTTTCAAACAAACTTTTAAAAGAGCAATAAGTGAACTTTTGTTCGCTTCCGATCCAATGTTTTCTACAGTAACCCAGAGAATTCATCTGTTTGGTTTTTTTTGTTTAAACTTTTTGAAAAATTATTCTGACAGCTCATCCCCATTCTATCTTGCAGGTCAAATCGTCCGTAATTATTTCTCTGCAACTGGAGGACTTGTAACTTTCTTCGCTCCATGGAATGAAGCATTCGATCGAATTCCGGAACAAATCGAACGTCGTCTTCTTCGAGATCGTATTTGGCTGGAACAAATTCTAAAACTCCATATTGTACCTGCAAAAGAGTTGACTTCAGATGAGATTACAAATGAGACAATTGTGAATACAATTGATAATATGAGACAGCTTTACTTTATCAAGGGAGAGTGGCCTGCAAATAACGTTAGTAAGTAAACATAATCCTACAGAGTTTCGAGATTTTATTTCAAATTTTCAGCCTATTATGTGATTGGAGGAGGTATCAAGACTGCAATTATGATGGATAATGTGGCAGCGACAAATGGAATCGTTCATTATATTGAGAGAGTTTTGGGAGTGCCGTATCAAACTCTTTGGGAGATTATGAGGAATGAGAGTCGACTACAGTAAGAATTAGAATTTTTTGAAACCAGTTCTGAGAATAAATTCTTTTAGATATTCATTCCATATGATGAGTAACCTGCAGCTTCGTTACTCCATGGATCCGTGGCAAGTGTTGACTCCAGAACAGAATTTCACTTTCTTTGTTCCAACTAATGAAGCGTGGCAGCAGGTTGGCTTACTTGTGTTCTGCCCTAATTTTCAAGACTTGATTTTCAGCAACCCCAATCTCTGGTGTCTCGAATGAACGATGGAAATCATTGGCAAGCACTACAGTATGTCTACAAGCGACATATACTGCAAGGACAGGCCCTGATGTATACAGATCTACGTGAGAGAACATATGTGATGATGAATGATGAGAAAGTTGTGATAACAAGAAGAGGAAGATGTGAGTTTTTTTTCGGGTTTTGCAAATTGGAATTTAGCTAGATTTGTCAAGGAGTTTGTATTTATTAGAAAACATTGATTTTGAGAAGATACTATTTTCAAAGGTGGACCATTAGCGCTGAGCTAAACCGTTCAAGAAAACAGAAACAACAATTCATGTTACCTTTGTTTCTGATTTTTTGTTCGGACGATCTTAGTGACTATTCAGTCAAATGTTCAAAAGATTATGCGTAATTCGCGTTGTTTCAATTCAGAAATCCTTTTAACAAACACCACCTGCTACCTCCGTCTATTTCTTAGAAAGTCATTTTAAAACTTTCAGTCTTCGAGCTCTACTGGCCACGTGGAAATCGTCGAGCACGGGTGATAGAAGGCGGTGAGATAGCAGGAATCAATGGATACATGCATATGATTGACAATGTTCTTATATATGAACCAGATTTACGTGCTGAAGCATGTTCAACTCAACCAGTCTTCTTCCAATTACTCATTGTTTCCATTGTAATGTGCTGGAGACCCGGATGGTTTTCCCATCTGTATACTGTATTCTTCTATAGATAATTGATTTTTTGGAGGCCTAGATAATATTCATGACATTTTGAAAACGGGTCTGATTTCGTTTTGCATTTTAGATATCATATTTCATCTCTTAAAATATTCCTCATGTTGAGAAAAAAACATTCATATCTCGGTTGTATTCTCATGATCTGCATTGTTTGTTTCCAGGGATAGTGCATAAATAACTAATGAATTTTTGATTTATTTACGTGAACTTGTTTATTGTTTCCATTCAAATATTTAGAAGTCAAAAAACAAATAGAAAAGTTTTAAATGTGTTGCGGAAGAAGATCAAGGAGTCCATCTCCAGAGACGTTTTCAAGATCTTCTATAGAGTGAGTATGAACCACAATTGGGCAAACACTCACTTGCTAGTAGATCTTTTGCTATTTCTCAGCTGCTAGAATTTGCTCTTTTGCTAGAGAATGTTATTGCTATTTTCCATTTGCTATTGGGTAATCGATAGCGACTAATCCATGCAACTAGTAATTTAGCCACCCTTTTTTTGGGTATAGCAAAAGATCCACTATAGCAAAAGAGCGAATTCTAGCAACTGAGAAAATGCGAAAGATCTACTAGCAAGTGGGTATTTGCCACAACAATTGAAATATGGGTTCAACTACTTTTCGGTCACATACACTACGTTGTACCCCTCCTTGTCATCAGAGACGTTTCGTGTTCTCTGCCCTCCCGTGAAAAATGGTTGCTCCCTTAATTGTCATCATCATTTTCATTTTCCTTTCTCCTATATAAACCACGCCTCTTCAATTTCTCATCAATTTTTTTTCAAAATTCAGAATGTCTTCGATTTACGATTTCACTGTGAAAAATGCGAATGGAGATGACGTCACACTGTCAGAATATAAGTGAGATTTTTGTTTCCTTTCAGAATTTTATTTAGAATTTTTTTCAGAGGAAAAGTGCTGATCGTGGTGAATGTGGCATCACAATGTGGGCTGACCAACAAGAATTATACTCAGTTGAAGGAGCTGCTTGATGTGTGAGTTTTTGGATTTTATTTTGGCTTGTTTCTTAGGCAAATACTCAGCTGCTATGTTTGACTCTTGTGCTATAGATCAACTACTATTTTCGCCACTTTTTATGTCTCAACTGCTATGAAAATTTTGAAAATAGCAGTTAATCCATAGCGGAAGAGCGAAATATAGCAGTTGAGACACTAGCAATAGCAGAAGATCATTCGTAGCAGTTGAGAAATAGCAGTAGATTTCATAGCAGTTGAGTATCTACCTATTTCTTACCCCTTTCCATTTTCAGCTACAAAAAAGACGGACTGGAAGTTTTGGCATTCCCTTGCAATCAATTCGCCGGTCAGGAGCCTTCTTGCGAAGTCGATATCCAGGCTTTCGTCGCCGACAAATTCAAATTCGAGCCGACCCTATTCCAAAAGATTGATGTGAATGGAGATAAGGCATCTCCACTCTTCAAATTTTTGAAAAACGAGAAAGGAGGATTCATGTTCGATGCGATCAAATGGAACTTCACCAAATTTTTGGTTGGACGAGATGGGAAGGTCATCAAGAGATTCGGACCGACAACAGATCCAAAAGACATGAAGAAGGATATTGAGGAGGCTCTCGGAGAGCGATTATAAATAGCTCAACATTTATTCTAACATAAAAATCTCTATAAATTTGACAAAAAAATGAAGAAAAACAAAAACCACAATTTACGAGATCATCACAAAACAAAAACTTTTCAATTAAAAAAAGAAACGACGAAGTCGACGATGTTTTTTCTGAAAAAATGATTTGTGAATCGAAGAAAAACTGAATAAAAAACTAACACTCTTCGAGTTTCCTCTCGAAGCGGAAACCGATTCCAGATCAGCTAATGCAGATTCAGCTGCCTTCAATTCAGCTTTATGGACGTTCGATGCGGCTCCAGTGGAGAGTCTTTCACCTCTATAACGAAAAAAAAAATTGTTTTATTTTCAATTATGTTCTGTACCTAAAATAAACGCCAACTCTGAATATTCGATTATTGGTGGGTCCTTCAATTCCAAGAACACGGTATTCGGGCATGGCGGGCATCTCATTTCTGGACTTTCTCATCGCCAGACACCATTGTTGAAGATGGGACTTCGCGTCGTTCCACTGCTCACTTTCGATGAAGTGCTGGAAGTTTAGAACAATATATTTTAAAATTCAAATAAATATCTCACTCGTAGTCTGGGACAAAAGACTATCCGAACGAAAGCTCGACAGTGTTCGATTCCGCTGTCCACATAGAGTGCTCCTATGAAAGCTTCTACTAAATCTGCTTTGTCTTTCACTTTGAGTTCTGGAACTCTATGCGGAGGTTTGATGACAAACTCGAGGAATCCGAGATCGTCACAGACAACGGATTGAGTCTGATTGCTGACTAAACTGGTACGAAGAAGTGACATATGTCCTTCATGATGATTCGGGAAGTTTTTGTAGAGGAAATCAGAGATCAATAGTTGAAGAACAGAGTCTCCAAGCCACTCGAGTCTTTGATTGTGTCCTTTTGTCAAATCGTTATTCGGAACATTTCTTCGTGTAAACGCTTTCGCCAGCAATCGAATATTATTGAATTGAATACCGAGTCTTCGTTCCAATTCATGAAAAGAAGCAAGAGCAGGTGTTATTTGAGAAAGCTCCCGATCTCCCAATGGATCTTCTCTTCTCAATTCGTGTTCGTTACAATGATCCCATATTTGTTTCAGTTCAGGATCACTTCCATACATTGCTTTTGAGAAGATTGTATCACATGGGCCTAGACCTCCATCGAGATACACTGCAGCCATCACGGCTTCAAACGAATTCGCAAGAGCATGCTTAAAATCAGCTTCATTGATAAGATCAGCTCCATGAGCGAATTGAAGCATTTCGTCCATTCGGCAACTTTTCGCAAGTTTCGCCAAGTTTCGATTCTGAACAAGAGCTGTTCGATACGTGGCAAGACCTCCTTCGAAGTGATGAGGAAGCATGAAGAATAAATGATGAGAGGTGATCAATTCAACTACAGCATCTCCAAGATATTCTAGACGTTCATTGTGAAGAATTGGTTCTCCATCGATTTCTCCACCCATAATATTGAAGAGACTCACTATTCCTGCAACTTTTTCAGGGTTTATTTTCAGAATTCACAAAACAAAAGGTTACCTTTCTTCTTCTCTCGTTTCTCTTCTGTACCATATTTCCGCCTATATCCACAATTATTCACGATATTCTTTACATGATCTATTGGTGTTCCATAGCTGGTTCTAAACGACGAATGAATAAATGCCAACTCGATTAATCTTCTATCGTTGAATTGATATTGAATAATTTCTTCGAATACACTAATTGAGAAGTTGTATCGAATATGATGACAAGCAATTGTTACCATTGCAATATGTGCAACAACATCAGGTTTCAGTCCAGTATCAATGTAACCTGCAACAGGTTCACGCAGTTTTAGGATTCTGGCAGCGCGAGCTTCCTCTTTTAACTTGTCCATTTCCAATTTGGTTGCCTCATATTCTGGATTTGGCATTCCGTAACTATTTCTTTTATCATTTTTCAACTTGTTCAATGTGTTTTCCAGCTTTGCAATTCTTGCAGCTATTCCTATCGGATAACTCGCAGAACGAATCGCATTATGAACAAAATACACTTCTCGTTTCTCGGCGTCTCTTTCGAACCAATCTGCTCTCACTGCTGAAGGCTTGAACTGTGTGTTCAGTATAATAGACTGTTTCAGTCTTCCAGTGTTACGAGTGAACTCTTCATCGTTCAGGCGACTATGGGAACTGACTTCTTCTTTGTCAAACAAAGGGATTCCACCTTTGCTCAAAAAGTATGCTAAGACGGTTTTAGAAGACCACAGATGAACGAGACCGTCCTTAAAGCATTCGAAACGTGGCATAATATGGATCATCGGACACGTTTCAATTCCAGCTGGAACATGTTTCGGCCGTAGTTGGAAATTCATCATTTCGAATATCTCGTGGAAGATGTATTCTTGAAGATCATCACAGTCCTCTGGTGCGAAACACTGAAATTATATTAATACAATCAATCGATAAATTCTCTGTAAATTCCAACCTCGTCGGGAACTTTTTCCTCGACTAACTGGAACTCGTAATCCATCGCATACATACAAATCGGACGTCTAGTCATACATATCGGAAGAGGAGCATGAGTCACCAATGAAAATCCTTGGAATGTGTACA
>GL379792.1:1255412-1330657 GCA_000143925.2 Caenorhabditis brenneri
CCAGTTCCTCCTCCGAACGAATGGAACACGAAGAATCCTTGAAGTCCACTGCAGTTATCGGCAAGGCGGCGAATTCTGTCGAGAACGGTATCGATAAGTTCCTTTCCAACTGTGTAATGTCCACGAGCGTAGTTGTTGGCAGCGTCTTCCTTTCCGGTGATCATCTGCTCTGGGTGGAAAAGCTGCTTGTAGGTTCCGGTGCGGATCTCGTCTGGAAACGTAATTTCAAAATATATATTGAAAATATGTTATTGACTCACCAACAACAGTTGGCTCTAGATCTACAAAGATCGATCTTGGAACATATCTGCCGTTTCCGGTATCGGAGAAGAAGGTGGTGAAGGACTCTCCGTCGGCTTGTTGGTCCGATGGCATGGTTCCGTCGGGCTGGATACCGTGCTCGAGGCAGTAGAGCTCCCAGCATGCATTACCGATTTGGACTCCGGCTTGTCCGACGTGGATGGAGATAACCTCACGCATGGTTGAGACGAAAACTGAAAACAATTCGTTAACTATAGAAGCACATTTGAGAATAACGAGAAAGATGAGAAGAATGAGTGAGAAAGAACACGAGAAACTACTATTATCCATCACTCCTTACTATATGCGCAATATAGGATTACTGGTTATGAGGTCACCTCGCAATTATGTTCCAATTCAGCGCGTTTGTAGCGTGTTTTCGATGAGATAAGCCTTTCAAAAAGATTTCACCAATCTTGTAAACAAACGCAAACGTTAAACTCAGTTAGCAAAATTGGTTTGACTGAAGCTATAAAATTTATGAGGGCCAATGAAACCTATCCAACTGCATACATATGAAATGCAAGTGGGAAATTCTCAAGAGGGTTGCGAAATAGGAAAAAAAAAGAGCCGTCGTCGACAAAGAGCAATTACGGCTATTGGGAGTGAGACACAGCAGCACAACAGCCAACTGGACGCTATTCATAGAGTCAAATGAGAAATGGGAGCAGGATGAAGAAGAGACATAGAGCAAAATTGGAAGACAGAGCAGTTAAACGAAATTAGATATTCTACTGGAGGGACGAATAACGCAAATGTGGGTAGGAAGACTAAAGAAGACAACAATCTGCCTCGTCTTGCTCGACACATCTGTCACGTTGATGCGATTGACCAGAGGGGTAGTGCCAGCCGGGTCAGTGAGAGAGACGAGCGATGCTTGTTCGTCTCCTCAAGGACGGCGACCACCCGATCCTCCGGCGGACGAGTTTATTGATGTCCATCTCGCATGTTTTGCGAAATAGGTACTGGATTGAATAGAGTAATCCCATATATGCGGCCTATGGTGAATAAGACACGAGAAAGGATTATCAACGCAGGTTATAAGAATCATTCTATACGAGTGTTTATCAGCCAAAAACTAAGAATGTGATGCTTTACTGACTGCAGATCAAAGATATATGAAATAATTGAACACCAATTACAAAATTTCACTTGGTTTCCTAGAACAAGCACAATCTTATAGTCACTACATTCTAATCTGATGCGCATACTAGGCTCACTTTTAAAATAAAAGGAAAACAGTGAAAAGCTTGCATTAAACGCGGCATTGGAAAGTTGGAATTACGAATAAAACAACAACAATAAGAGTTCAAAACTTGATTTGCAAAAATCTACAACTGCAAGAAGGACGGAGGAAAATCGATGTAACAGAGCAGCGAGAAGCGACAAAGACTGACGACGGATCGCTGTCACCCAGTTCTTCTGTCGTTTGTTTCGCGCCACAAAAAAGTGAGAATTTGGCGGGCGCGCCGGCCTGCTAGGTCAATTCAAATCTCATGTCGTACGGTGATTTGCGTTGTGGAGCGTATTGTGCGTCGCAGCAGGAGCGTCGAGTGTGCCTCAAGTGTACGCCCGTCACTGAGCCTCCGTAAATCGTGCCAAGTACTTTTTGCCCTTTTTGGCCATTGTTTCCGTGTTTTCAAGAGCACAATATGTTTGAAAAATTGCTTGGGATGATTTGCAAAGAAATATAAGTACATTATGCCTTTTTGATTGAATTAGGCGTCCTTCTTTGACTTTTGACTTTTATCGATTTTTCAGCTGCCAATACTTTCCGCATCACTTCGTGTTTCTTTTCGATTGGCTTTCAGAAAACAATTAACTGAAAATTACTAATTTCAGATGGCTCAGCTTGCTAAGACGGCCGTTGCCGCTTTGTCGAAGAGACTTGTCGCCCCAGCTGCCGTAGCTCGCCGTACGATGGCTACCGAAGCTTCACCAGAAGACTACGGATACTACCCAGATCCACTTGAGCACGCCACTGGACGTGAAAAGAAAATGCTTCTTGCCCGTCTTGCTGGAGATGACGTGAGTTTTTATTTTCGAATACATCAACGTGAGTGAAAGTTTCGTTTCGAACTGTGAGTTAGAAATAAGTTTTTCACCTACTTTTCACATAGCATTATAATGCGCATCGACTTCCCAATGATGTCAAAACTTAGCTAATTGTGAGCTGCTTCATTTTAAGAAACTGTCTTAGAATAAGAAATAGCACTGAACAAATAATCGTCGAAGCTGATCTGAGGGAACTGAAAGAAAAATAAAAGAAAAAACTGTCAAATTTTTCGTGGATACGTTTCGTCAATGAAATTAGTCATTTTTCAGCGTTATGAGCCAAAGGTCTACTACCGCGCTGAGGCTTCCACCAAGCAGAAGCCAAATTTGGTTCCATCTCACTACGACTTCAGAATCATCGGATGCATGTGTAAGTATTTATTCTATAACTAATGTTTGTTCAACGGGAAGAAATGCATAACTTGACTATTGTTGATTGAAAACACAAAAACGTATATCTTTTAGGCGAACAAGATTCCGGACACGTCAACTTCATGACTATCGCGAAGGGAGAGCCAAAGAGATGCGAGTGCGGTCATTGGTTCAAGGGAGTCGATGCCGATCCAGAATCCATCTAAACAATTTTCAATGTAGATTATTGTTCCGACTTATTTTAGAACGCATCAGTGAAAATAAAACGCTGGTTTGAAAACAAACCATTCTGTTTTTGAATTTTATTGGACTTCTTCTGTGTTTCAAGTCAAAGCAATTTCTTATTTCTGTAAATTATAAACCCTACTACTTTTGAAATCATGAAATGCTTGATAGTCGGATTAGAAGTGTCATGTTCCGCCAAAGTCAGACAACCTACAATCAACCGTATTTGAAAACGAAAACACCCACAAGTTGTGTCTATCACTAACCTCTGTTGAATCAATCTGATAACGCTTTGAGTCGAAGCGCCTCACTCTTCTCATTTTGTTTTTGGTTCACCTAATCACGTGTTCCTTGCCGGATGCTTTCGAATACTTTGTTCCATTGAGAAAGCTATTCCTCTTCTGTAGATGACCCGGCAGTTTATTTTGAAACGTATTGATTTCTTCGTTTCTAAGTTTTGACCTTGAGTAACGGCCCTATTTTTCTGAATCATTTGCAGTAAATAGCGAAGTAAGTTTTTTTTTCTCTTCTCCATCTCGTAGCCAATTTTCAAAGTTTCCTCTGACCTATAACGAGTTTCTGAATGTTTTGACCATTACTGCGAGTTTTTTCACCTCACTACAAAATAACTAGAACTATCAATTTTGATCAAACTGTACGTTTTCCATGCCTTCTCGGTCTCGTGTTCCACTATCTCTTCCGAATCTGGCTGTGTATTTTTTTCGAGTTGAATTTCGTTGATAACAAGATGACGTGGCGTCATTATCAATAACTCGTGTGACTTCTCTTGTTATTGGGGAAAGTATTCAGTAATCGATTTCCAATGTAACTTTATATTTATTTCCAAAAAAAATTGGAACACTGAGAATGAGTTTCAAATAACTTGTCCATTAGCCAGTGTTTCAAAAACAATTCACTGAGAATCTTCAAAAGTAATTTTAGATAAAGGAAACGAATATGTGTCCAATGACCTTTCTCGTAAAGAACAGAAAGCGCATCATGCTGCCACCATGCCGTGTCTCAAATAAAATTTGTTCAGCCCAACCTTCTCATCTCTATTTGTTGTCTCAAAAATCAAAAAAAAAGACAAGTTCGAAACCAGTAGCAACTCTCTTTTGCCGTACGTCGTTTTCCTTCTCATTGACGGCCTTCTCGCATGTGTGTGTGCGCATCTTTTTCCTCTCTTTTCCCGTCAAAATCAATATTCTCCGTGTGCGACAAGTATAGAGAGTGCCAGAGAGGTTATAGAAAGCTCCTGCTGCTCCTGCGTTTTTCTGGGATGCAGGATCCGAACCAAGATACTTCTCACTTTTTGAATGTTATGTTTTTTTTTTGTTCGAAAAGCCCTCTTCCTCTCTCTCTCTCATGTTTAATCAATACTAATTATGTTGATTAGTGTGTAGTCATAATAATAGTGAAGCTTAATTCCCGCCTATTAGTCTACCCACGTGACGTCAATTTGCCGTTTTGTTTTTCACGATCTAACTATTCTGACAACGGAATCCCCAAGAGAGAGACGCCGAGAAAAACTTTTTTGTTTCACTAACTCGTCGTTTACTTCTTTATTTCTCATTTTCCGTTTTCCGAAACGGAAATCTCAGATAATCGGGCTACTTTGAAGAACAGTTTATATTCAACGGTTTCGAAAAAAAGGGTCGATTAAAAATGAACGATTTATATACCACCTGTTAGCTTCTATTCAAAACTTTAGTGAAGAAGGAATGCATTAAATTGTGAGTTCTTCTCTGTTTCAAGTTTCAATTCGCGTTCTCTTCTTTCTCCTCTTTTCAATTTTTACATTCACAAACCTTCTCTCGTTGGCACCTGCTCTTCAGTTAATCTGTTTCCTCTTAAGTGTTTTTTTTCTTCACTTGACGTCATCGAATCCTCTTCTTGAATACAACATGTGCTTTTTTCTCTTCGTCTTTATAAGCACACAGGAAATTGGCTATATGCTGAAGGAGTTGGAGATTAACACTCTTTTTCTGAGTCAGAAAACCTTCTCACAAGCATTTCTAATTATTTTTATTCATGAGATATTATTCCAGTCCTCATTAAACGCCATGTTTATCAGAAACTATTTGAAAATCATGTGAACAATTTTTAATTCTCTCCTTTTTCAAGCGCTTATCATTAGAAAAAAAAACATTATCTTTACAGAGCAATGAACACGGGAAACCCGGAAGTTCGCCGGAATCACAATCAGGCGCCAATGGGAATCGTGAGCATGCTCTCCCGTACACCATTTCCGTCTGTGGAATCATATCTGGCACTGTCGTTATGTGTAGCCCTCGTAGCCTCAGCAACAGTGTTCACAACATTTCGTTCTCAACCAGAACTTCAAAAGTTGCTTGAGGAAGAGCTGCGAAACAATACGCGTCTCTCAACTGCCTACGGTATAAACATTGAGGCGTTGTCCGGGAACACGCTCTTCCAAATTGCTCATTATCTTTTATCCGACACATCACTTATCTGGGTAATCACAGATGATTTTAATAATAAACTATCATCACTGGGATTCAGGTTGCCATCAACTCGTATTTCGCAATACTAGCCATGTGTACGAAGCTAATAATCAAATTAACCTTCAAGGAGCTCTCGCGACAAGAGGAGACTGTTGCACGCCAAGCGTTTTTCTCATATATTCTCCTCACGTGAGTTTCGGAATGCTACTAACAATGGTTTTTGTGTGGTTGTTGATTTTCAGATTGCTAATTTTCAGAGTCGTTTATTTATCAGTTGTGTCAGGACCTCAAAAAGGATATCGTGTTATGCCATGGATGTTATGGGCAGGCATTTGTGGATTCCTGTCACATCTTCAGTTTGTAACCTGTCAGAGACTAAAATATGTGGGTTTTAGAAGTCTTCAATTCAGAAAATCAATTTCTAATTTTCAGACTTCACCATCTTGTGATCGTGGAAGTCAGAAAGTGTCATTTCTTTCACTATTCCTATTTTTCGTCTCAATTGCAATGTCCTTCATGGTATCTCGTTTCCAAAATCATTTGGAATGGCAGCCTGCACTTCTTTTATATTCTGATGTAACTTAATTTTGGAAGTTTTTCAACAAAACCAAAATATTAATTTAGTGTCTTCTTGCCGTATTCCGATCCACTTACATCTTGTTCCGATGCATCTCATCGTCTCGGGTATTCTCTTTCAATCCAGACTCGGTTCGTCATTTCAATTACTGGCTCGAACTCATTACCAATATTGTCTGTGAGCTCATCCAAATGCTCAGCTACTTCCAACTTTTCGTCGTTTCACCTGGACTGAATCTGACCAGCGTTTTCTTCTTATATCACATGAAGTTGACCTACAATTGCATGATAGAACAATACTCTCGTCACTGTACCCACAAGAAGATTTTCGAGCACATAGAAAGCACCTATCCAAGTGTTAAGGCTGCCAACAGCGATGATAGATGTGTGGTTTGTTGGGAGTTGCTTGGAAACTCGAGACGACTTCCATGTTCCCACCAATTCCATGATTGGTGTCTCATGTGGTGGCTCGCTCAGGATTCTTCTTGTCCAACGTGCCGATGCGTTATTCCGTCGCCTCAAGAAGAACTCCGTCAATCGTCGAATGAGCAAAACACTAGTACCAGGCTTCGGTTCAATGGAATTCAGATAGGATTCTTCACCTTCCCTCCATTCACAATTGAGCTTGGCGCCAACCTCGGACAGTTCTTCGGAAGAGGTGCTGAGCCGACAGAAGAGCAATTGCAGACAATGCTTGAACAAGTCAGAGAAATGTTCCCTCAAATGGCCACAGAAATCATTTTGATGGATCTGAGGCAGTCTGGATCAGCACAATCCACAATAGAGAATATACTGGAAGGTCGTATTGGAATGAATGCATCATTCATGCCTGCGTTGGATGATGATCTTACCGATGAGGTTTATCTTATAAACACATTGTTTTTAGATGACACTATTTTTTGTTTCAGAGTGACAATGAAGTAGAATTCGAAGAACCAGTTGAAGTGATACAAGAACCAGACAATGGTCGTCAACGAACATGGACCAAATTGAGTTCTTCATCAGGAGAAGAAGATTTATCCTACTATGAGATTCAAAGAGCAAAGATGATTGAAACGTACCGAAGAAAATATTTGGCATCTGATAAGGCTGCAGACCTACGAGCCATCGGAATCACAGAATAACATTTTTGTTTTGTTTTGTTGAATCATTTCTCTTTTCTGTTTTTCTAGGATTTTCTTGTAAAAGCTATCTACCACATAGCTTCTTCTTGTGGTGTTGTAAGTAGATTTTGTTGTATATTTTGTATCAATAAGATGTCGGATTTCTCTGAGAAACCATCCATCTTTCATTATTAGCTTAGCCTCTTTTCTTTCTTTCATGACCCTCTCTATTGTCACGTATGGGTATAACCATCATCGAAACAATCAATTTTCCTTGTATTTGCTTCTTTGTTCGAGATTCTGAATCTCGTCTCGTCTCTCTTGTTTCCCACTTCTTCCGTGTTTTTGCTCCTTTGAAATCTCGTCATTCTTTCTAATCCTTTACCTTTTCTGATCCCGGTTCACACTGAGTCAACCTGTATATTTGTCCCCCCGATTTTCCACTGTCGGAATAAAGGGTTTCCCTTCTCAATTTTTCTCTTCGTACAGCTAGCCGTTGTTGTGAAACATGATCTCAGAGTGAGATGAAGCTCGAGCTTTTGAAAAATGCTCTCCGAGCAAAACAAAGTTGCAAAGTGAGCATGAAAACGTTCGAGTTCAAAATATGCTTCGAATCGTTTTATTAGGCAATAAAAATTGTTACACCCCTGTTGAGAAGAACACGAAAAGCAGAAATTCAAAAAAAGAAAGTAGAAAGCGGCGGCGAAAAAACACAGAAAACGTGGGATGAAAGAAAGGAAAAAGAGCCAAAAACATCTGGAAGTGATTTAATATGCGGAAAGCATCAGATGAGCTGAATGACGACACGATGGAAGAAGGTCGATGAACTGTGGAGACCAGTAGATTCTCTGATAGCGACGATCCTCGTGACGAGAGTAGTCTTCACGGCGGAGGAATGGAGCCACGTAGTCAAGACCGAGAGCACGGCCGTTCCAGTAGAGCATTTGGTTTTGGTGTCTGAATCGAAAGAGATAATAAGGAGGATGAGATGTCTGCAATCTGACGTGATGATGTCGGTTGTGGTGATTGCAGACTCATCGCTTTATCTTACGACAAAAAGCCTGCTGACACAAGTTTTCGAAATCTTATTCAAAATTGTGCGTAAAAAGTTCAATAGAGCGGATTTACTGAAATATTCCTCACAAAAAAACTCACCTCATTGTATCAGTTGGAACAGTGAAAGTACGACGAGTTAGTGGTGGCAAACTGATATCGGAAGCACTCTTGGTATGGATGATATTCCGTGGTCCACGGACTCTAGAAACTCAAAAAAAATTGAAAATTATCCTTCTTCAAGAACCTGTATCTCTTATCCTTCTCCAAAAGCCATTCGGACTGTCGTGGATTGTAGGCTTTGTGCGGAGCAAGGTCGTATTCGATGGCTCGATTTCTGGAATAAAATTCAAATTCTTCAAATCACAAATCTTCCTAACTAACGGTCTATTGATGCACAAACTGGGTGCAATCGAAGTGTAGTTGTGTCGTTCGCGGAATGATCCAAGATATGGTGTGTACATCTCGTCGTATTTTGAGTGACGAGCAAAGTTCATCGTGTTTGTGGCGTCTTCGAATGCGGTGGAGACGACGTCCACGTAGGTGCTGGATGGGCTTCCAGCCACGAATCCTTTGTAAGGACTGGAAGTCCATTTTGAGTCAGATGCCACTTGGGCTTTTACCTGGAATTGTGGGAAATGAGAAATGGATTTTTTTTTGGGCCTGGAGGGTTTTTCTCAGGAGTCTAAAATTTTGAAACTTTTATGTTATTGAAAAAAATACTTTTTACAGGAGAGTGGAATTCGAAAAACGAAAACTTTCGAGTTCAAAAGTTGGGTAACATGAAGAGAATATCTCCTAATACACCTAAATATCAGTGGTGGAACAGGAAAGCCATAGAGAAGTTTTTCTGCATTTTTGCGTGAGCGTGTTACAGCGCGTCGTGTTTGTGGTCCACGTATTACTGTATTACAGAGTTCGAAAGTGGCGCAACACGCTCACGCGAAAATGCACAAAAAGTCCCCGCAGCTTTCCTGTTCTACCACTTTTGAAATACAAAAAAGATCAACTACATGACACAAAAAATGTGACGAACTATACGAAACTACAGTAACCCTTTCACTCGAAACTTCCTGAATAATATACCTGAACCCATTTTATTCTATTACAGGTGTCTTATACATTTCCAGGATCAAAACAACAACTGTAAAAAAAGAGAGATGGAAACTCACGCGATCGAAAGCGCCCATGTTGTTGTTGTGTCGGAAGAAGAAGAAGAAGAGACAGAACTGAAGAGTTTCTGAAGAAAGGCGGGACGAAGAGAGAAGAAACAACAAACAGCTGATGTATTGGGGATGGGGGCGGAAAGGAGCAGAAACAAGTGAAAATAGAAGAGGTATGAGAGGGAGCGAGTTGTCTGTGATTAATGAAAACCACTTGGAAGAGAGCAAAGGGAAGGAGGATGTTGCCAGAAGATTTTTTGGCATCAGATCTTAGGAAAAATGAAATAAAAAAAATAAGAGTGGAATTGAAAACAGGAAGATAAAGCGGAGAAAAGAGAGATTTTAAAGTAAACTACAGTAGATTTTTCATGGGAACTGAAAAAGAAAGAAGTGAGCAAGAAGAAGAAAGTGGTAGCAAAATTATTGGAAATTAAGACTGAAATCTCCTCCCTCTTTAATTGAGTAAAAACATTTTTGATATGTGAAGTTCTACAACTACTGTAACTAAAATATACAGTACCGTTTGATTTTAGCCAACTTTAAGCATCCGCCACATGGTCAAACATTTTTCTACAGCTTAGAAAAATTTTGAGCGTGTCAAGAATAGCTAGACCTTCATTTTTGTAGTTGAAACTTTTCTCTACAATCACTTACCAGACAGATAGAGCGTGTCTAAAACAACTACCCCAGATTTGATCGCCCTCTATAGGAATTGTATAGGCCCTTCACGGAACGAGCTGTATCTGCCGGAAGAGTGGTTGCACAAAAAAGTTGTCAACTACAAAAATGAAGTTCTAGCTATGTTTGAAACGCTCAAAAATTTTCTAAGCCGTAGAAAAATTTCTGACCGTGTGGCGCATGCTCAAAGTCGGCTACAATCAACTGAAAAACGGGGGTGTTCGTATAAATACAGCCGGTACTGCAGATGTATCAGGAGATATTCTCTTCATGTTACCCAACTTTTTAACTTTATTTTCTCGTACCATGATAAACTCTCAAAGTCATTGAAATCCTGGAGAAAATGAGCAATTTCTGAGGTAGGTGTGGAACTCAAACGGTCCAAATCAGTGAACCTGTTTCTATAAATTTTGATTTTCTGAAGCTGGGTCTTAACACGATTATGAGGCCATCCTGATTGACCTCTGGATTACGGTGTTCGGCATCCAAAACCCTTTTTCCACGTGAAATTTGAAATTTTTGATGAAGAAAAAATTTGAAAATAAAACCGTGAACTCTTCAAATAAACTAGAAAAACCCCCAAAAAAGGGCATCAAATTGATATCGATTAGTTCAGTTTCGAATATTCGAAGGGTCGATTTTTCCCATCTCAATATCAGACACTCGTCGTTGACTGGTAAGAAGCCCTTTCAGATGCCTCTATTTCTCCATCGGTTTTCAGATTGAAATCAACGAAAAGTCATCGTCTCCGACACCCAATGATCGTGTACGTCGTTCTGGCCATCATCGCCGCCATCGCCTATTTCTACTTCCAAAAAGGCGGAGGTGCAAATGATGCGACTGCTCCGAAGAGTACAAAAAGTACTCGTTCCACTCAAAAACGGAGTTCACCCAAGAAATCATCCGTCATCACCCAACAACCTCCTCGACCACAACCTGCTCCGATTGTAGCTGCTCCAGAACCCCAAGTTGTTGCTCCACCACCTGCTCCAGCACCTGAACCAGTTGCTGCTCCTGCTCCGGAGCCAGTTCCAGCCCCTGTTCCTGTTCCAGAACCCGCTCCAGCCCCGATCCCGGTCCCAGAGCAAGTCCAACAACCTGCTCCGGTTCCTGAGCAACAACAGATTCCACATGACCCATTGAGCTCTCCAATCCGTCCTCCAATCGGTGGCAACTCTGTGATGTTGGCTCCAAAGGACAACTTTTCTAGTGGAATTGGTGGAAAATCTGAGCGATTGGCTCCTGATGTTGGACCAACTCAAGAAACAGCTCCTCCTCCAGTTTCTGCTCCTCCAGCTGCACAGGTTGAATCTGTCTCCTTGGCTCCAAAAACCAACGATGGAGCTCAGGCTCCACAACCAGGTGGTCCTTCTTCTGCTACTCTTCCGGTGACTTCTACTGGAGATTTGTCGAAGAAATCCAAGAAAAAGAAGAAGAAGTCCAAGTCAAAGGATAAGAAAAGTATGTTATTTTGAAAATTTGGAGATTTGAGATGTTTCTTTTCAGAATCTGCAAAGACTTCCACCAAGAACAAAAAGAAGAAGAAGAAGAGCAAAAACAAGAGCACATCCTCAGCTCCTCAATCCATTCAATCACCTGCTCAACCAGAAACTGGTGTTCAAACGGCGACTGAAGCTCGTAACGATGCCCCTGAATCGAATGTGAATACAGCCCTTTCGATTCGTTCCCCAGCTCCAGATACCCCAGAACCTGATGTCAAAACTGCGGCCGAAGCGAAGAATGATGATCCAGAGACTGGAGTGAAGACTGCTGCTGAGGAAAAGAATGACATTCCAGAATCCGGAGTCAAAACTGCCAATGAGGAGAAGAATGATATTCCGGAATCTGGAGTGAAGACGGCTGCCGAGGACAAGAATGATGCTCCTGAATCGGGTGTTAAAACTGCGACTGAAGCGAGAAATGACACTCCAGAAGGTGATGTCAAAACTGCTTCAGAAGTCAAGAATGACGCTCCGGAGTCTGGAGTCAAAACTGCAAAGGAAGGAGGAGCGGATCCGAAGAGTGAATCAAATGATTCTACTGAATCCAACATTTCGGTGAGTTCCTCTGTTGAATTCATCCCCATCCCTTCCAAACTAAAATATTGATTTCCAGAGTGTTAGTAGCGCTGTTTCAAAACAAAGCAAGAAGAACCGCAAGAAGAAGAGTAAGCCGTTTTTTGATATCCCGATTTGATTATTGATTTTTTCCAGAGCGTAGCAAGTCGAAAAACAAGAAGTCCGGAGAGAAGGAGCAGTCGTCTTCTCAATGAAATGGACGGAATGAACTCGAAAAGAGCCCCCAATGATATTATTGGAATAAAATTTTTTAGTAGTGTCTTTGAAGACTTTGTTTTCTTTGCCAATTTATATGAATAATCAGAGGGGAAATCATGATTCATTATGTGATGAATGTTCTCGAACGTGATGATTGAACTTGATGAATGCTCTATAAACAATAATGATCAGTGAATAACAGTCTGAGTCATTTCTGGCCCCCTCTTGCCTAACTCCGCCCCTTTATTCATGAACCCTCGATTTTCCATTCAGTTTAAATTAGAAATGTAATCGTTGGAGTGCTTCCTTTGAACCTCTGTAACTGGTTCTACCCTTTTCCTTCGGGGTTGATTATTCTGAATTTTTCTAATTGATGCATGCATAATGGTGAGTTTTTTTTTTGCTCAATTACTTTCCTAAAATAGTATTTTCTAGAATAAAACTTTTTGAGATTTTGAAAAGTTTACTGAACAATCGATTTTATACTTCCAGTTTGAAATGGAAGTCGTTGGCAATCACAAGACGTGCTACAACTCGATCATGAAGTGCGATATTCGCCGCGATATGTACTCAAATGTGGTACTGTCCGGAGGGAGTACGTGGAAGGTCCACAACTCGGAGAAGAATCAAAGGACTGAGCGAGAAATCGTAAGGGACATCAAGGAGAAGCTGTACCACGTCGGTTTTGGAAGAGGAAGAGGAAAAGAGATCAACGCTTGCGTTGTCCCGAAACAATTGTTAGGAGGTGAGATGATTTTTTTAGTATTGAAAAACTGAGACCCTACGAAAAAGGGTTGCAATCGTGGAACAAAAATCGGAGAAAAAGGGGCGGAGTTGAAGAGTGCAACATGTTGTTTTGCACTAAAAAACAGCGTGCCCGGGTTGCAATTTTTTTAAGCTCCGCCCCATTTTTTCCCGATTTGCTTTCCTCAAATGCAACCCTTCCTCCGTTCTTTGAGGGGTCTCGGAAAACTGTGGGGAACCTGGCGTAAATTTCGAATCTAGAACAGTGATATTCAGTTAGAAAAAAAAAACAAATAAGACTGAGCCATCAAGTTTTGAAATTTGTGATTTCCCTGACAAGCGACACGTGGGTTAGAAAACTTCTATAAATTGGTGGTGTGAAAGTAGCTGATCCTGTGAGTGGATTCTGAAACTTCCAGCCCTGATTGGAGCCTGAGAGTCTGGAGATTCTAATCTGAAATCGTCATGCATTGTGAATAAGGGGGCGGGCAGATGAAGATTTTCAGACTCTCAGGCTCCAGTGAGGTCTGAAAATTGCAGAATCCACTCACAGGAACAGCTACTTTTAGGCCCCCAATTTATAGAAATTGTGAACCTAATGTTTTCAGGATTGGAACATCATATCGCACCAAAGGAGCCATAGAATTATAACAATCAAATAATCATCTCTTTCAATAAAGTAGTATTTTGATGAACATTGCCTTATTCTTCTCAATAGAGCGACAAAGCAACTCAATAATCGATCGAAAATATTTATTTAAACAGGTTTCCAGTATTCTGAAGTAAGGCCGGAAATCAATTCTCAAAACTTCATAAAATTAGCAGGATCACTCCCCAAAAAAGTTGCCATCTCGATCAAATTTCTGTATGGATGTGAAGTCTCCAACTTGTCGTTAGTCATTCCAATATGAGCACAAAGATGGATTATTGTATCACACAAACTGATCCATAATGAATATTTTGGCATTTCCCGATCTCCTATGCATAAATCTCGAAGAGAAGGAAGACGTTTCGGTGGGAAGAAGTTGAATATCATAATAAGAATTTTCACTAATTGGAAAGTGTGGCTGAATGCGGTTAGCTCCTCTTTGAAACTTGTGAATGGGTTTTTGCTGGTTCGAGAGTTTCGAATCTGAAAAATTAACTTTTTGAACGCTAAAAGGTTTCCTGAAACTACCGTAATCTGTTCTTTTTGTTGTTCAGTGTCATTAACGATTACCCAGTCTTCAAAACTGTTTGATTCCGTCACAATATGAATCTTGATAGGGAAGATTCGAAACACCTGTTGAAAACACTCCATACGAGTTGTGGCAAGCGTCTCCTCGGCGATTCTCAACTGCTTTTTCTTTTCTTCTATTTTCTCAGCTAGGCTCTTCAAGTATTCCGATTGTGATGAGAAAACATCCTTAGATTGGACTGGTGGGGGTTTGATAATGGAGTTTAGTTTTTTAACTTCTTCATTCTTCATAATAAGTCTCTGTTTGGATTCTTGAATAGCTGATCTCAATTTTATGAGTTGGTCCTCTTTTTCAGTTATTTGGAGTTTGAGGGTTTCCTGAAATTGGAATAATGAAGTTAATTGAAGCTGTTTCTTCAGACAGTGTTGATCAAAATCATCAAAGTGAAACCAGTACCATTTACAGAAATTTCTCCTTTTCAGTTCAATTTTCTGGGTCTGCTATGCCAGATTTTGCAAAACCGGAGCATGAAAAATAGGTACTTGTAGAGAACACGATTCTCTAAAAAAGGTTTTGTGAAATAGCGACATTAAATATGAGCAGCATCAGTTTTCTAATGTGAAAACTCTCTTTTTTTTTTAAAGTTTTTCACGTTCTGGTCGGTTTCTGCAAGATGACTCACCAGCAAAGTTCTCGGCTACTGTAACTACCGTAAACTTACAGTAATCTTCACGATTTTTTGTTTACGTACTAATGGCACGTTTTTGAAATTGGGGTTACTGTAGCTACCGTAATCCTACAGTAATTCGAATTCCAAACGTTATAGAGTTGAAGCGATTGGTGACCTATGTGCACATGCCAAATTTAGTGCCAAACGGTTCAGGGGCACAAAAGTTATTCAGTGATAAGTGCTAGACAAACAGACACACAGACAGCCAGAACTTGTCGCTTAGTATATAGAAGAGATGACTAAATAACTCACAACTGGATCAATAATCACAATGAGTTTCTCTTGAAGTCGTTCATTTTGTTCCAGACGATTTGTGATGTACTCTTTCAACACATTTGACTTGTCGAGTGTGCATGATTTGAAACAGCATTGTCTCTTCTTAGAGCAATTAATACAGGACATTTTCGAATAAGAAGGAATAAGTTAATGATGAGAAATTTGTTTGTATTGCTCAGTGTATTTTCATTCCTGATATTTATTTCACAATCCGGTTCTTGCAATTTGGAAAAGACAATGAGAGAAGGAAGACGAAGAAATTAGAGTGAGGAAACATTGATATTATGACAATCAGTGTGAAAGAAAGTGCTGGCCGAAGATCCGACAACTTGAAGGCCCCGATATCTCACCACGAAAACTACCGTATAAATTTAATTGCTACCGTAAGATTCATCGAATTTCATCAGTTTCCATCGATTTTCAGCGATTTTTCTAGCTCTTCCTCAGAAAAAAAATGTATTTTCGTTGAAAATCGATGAAAATTGATGAATCTCGTAAATAAATAAAAGTTTTCGAAATTTATTACGATAGCAACACAGTAGTTTTCGTGGTGAGATATCGGGGCCGTCAAATTGTCGGATCTTCGGCCAGCACTACTGATTGCCATAGAAGCGACTCCACGTAAATAAACAAAATCTCAAATCTTCGAGCGTTTGCTTCACGGATAAGTTCATAAAATTACGAGTTCATCCGATATTAACGTGACATTCCTAATTATAAAAACCCCATTCGATGAATTTCCGAACAAAAATTCAATCAATACTCGATATCAAACTTGTAACCGTTCGAAACTCTTCGACTCAATTGACTACAACTCTCGATGGCTCCGCCCAAAACGAAGAATAATCGTAAGGAAATCAACGATATTGAGGACGTCTTCAGTGACACGTCATCTGTTATGTCAACTGGAACAGACATCTCCTCATATGACGGTGGATCCGAATCCTCTCAATTCTCTTCGGCTCGCTCTCCGAGCTGTTATTCTCGTTCTCGTCTCGACTCATTCCTTTCTTCTGGATCTTCCAGAAGTGCCGCCAGAAGACGTCCACAATCTTCCGGATCTCGTAGTGGATCATCTCGATTGAGCACTGCATCTGGATCGAGTTTGAAGAGTATTCTGAAGAAATCGAATAGTAAGAAGAAGAGTACTCCGAGAAGAAGACTTTCTCTACCGAAGAAGTCAAAATCACCGGCAAAAAGATCGGATGTTCGTCCGATTTCACAGTTTTCTATGATCAAGAATCCAGTGATTCGTCATCAGGGTAAGTTAACATATAATTTTGATGATGAGGGTTCAATATTAGGAAAATATAGCATACGCGCCCTATTGATAACGCCGATGGCCTAGCTTTTTCAACGTGGCTGACGGTGTCATCAATAGAGCGCGTAATCATCTGCTATATCAACTTTCAGTGCGTGGATTCGTTGGAGAGTACTCAAAAGATCCCGAATTCGAAGCCTTCTCCCTTTCTGTCGATGGAATTCCATTCGTTGCTCTCTCCTTGATGAATGCCGAACCTGAACTTCGTGAACGATTCAAGAAGGCCCAGCCACCAACTCCGATGAAAAAGCATACTCCAGGAACGAATAGTCCACGTAAACGTCTACGTCATCGATCCTCTTCTGTCAACTCGAAATGTGTTCGCTTCACCGATGAGGGATCGTCACCGAAGAGGGCAAAGAAGTCGTTGTCCGCGGAGGATGACAAGGAGTTTCGGGAGTTGGGAGAAACCGTTTCCGATGCAATGAGTGGGTTGTTGCTGAAAAGTTTGTCATATGTCACTTTGTATTTTCAGTTGAAACGGATCGTCAATACAATGATTTGTGGAATGATCGTACGAATAGTGTCGAGAGACAATGAGAGAACTTTTGAATGAAAGGGATTGAATAAAGAACGACGCTTTTCAGAATTTCGGCAAAGGCTCAACTGCTATGAAATCTACTGCTATTGTCTCAACTGCTATGGGTGTGATCAACTGCTATGGGTGTGATCAACTGCTATGTTGTAACTGCTATTGTCTCAACTGCAATAGTTGGCTCTTCTGCTATGGGTCAACTGCTATAGCCATAGCAGTTGAGAGCCAAATATAGCAGTTGAGTACCTACCTCATTTTTCTCTGTGACGCCGTTGAGGCAGATGAAGAGGTTGCAGTAATGCTTATGCCTTCTCTCCCGTCTGCTACTGTCGGTGATGTAGTGTAGTGGTGAACGCTGCTGTTTTAGAATTTTTCGACGCGGGTTCAAACCCGATGGTGGTCAAACTTTTTTTTCTTTGTATAGTCAGCAGATTGAAGTCATGAAACGAAGAAGAACATTCAGAAAAGCGTTACATCTGGCATCGCTATTCACACTTCAGTGCTAAGGATCAAATTTGCTTCGTTACTGTAATAATTACCGTTAATCTCTTTGTCCCCGAGGAATCTTTTTTTTTAGAGTTTCTTTGACCAAAAAGAGTTGGAGCATTCTGTTTGCTCATCAAAACACAGAATGAAACATCTGTTCCAAATGAAAAAGAATCAAGCAATCATTGAAACAGTACTCTCTTTCTATCTGTTCCCTTTTGTTTCTCGAATACCTGTTTACAAAACTCAATTGTTTATTTGGAGCATTCTCTCTTCCTCTGTCTCTATGCTTTTTCTCTCCCCCACAAAAGCAAAATAGTTCAAACATATATACATAGAAACACAAACAGGGTGACCGAACCAAAAGAGAAAGCAGGAAGATAGGAGAGGGTAAGAGACAGGAAAAGAGCTCTCCGAAGAACGGCCATCTGTGTATTGGAGGGGAAGGGGTCAACTGTTCCATTATTGTCTTTTGCAATGAGAGTCTCTCTGATTATAATATATTTGTTTCGTGGGGGTTCTTATCACGATTCATTTCTAATCTCTTTTTTGTATGGAGGTCATCAGATTGGACCGTTTATTCAAATGAGGTCGGCCGGAACGATTGTTTTGTTTTTTTGTGGCTATCACTCAGTAAATTGCTCATTTTTGTGATGAAAATCATCTTGCACCAGTAAAAGAAAGGAGAACAGACGGATAATTTATTATTCCAATTTTTGTAGCACGGGCATTTATTGAAGCTGTCCCAACTATCACTCTTGAAGCTTTTGAACATTTCTATCTGACGACTTCGTCTTTTTTTGAATATTCATCAAAACATCCCTGCAAGACTTTTTGATCTACCTTCTAAGATCAAACTGCCATTTTGAGTTCACTTCCTCGCAATAAGAAAGAAGGTTTTAATCTACCGTTGTCTCGCGGGAGTCGTGTATTCGTCGTTTTCCTCTGGAATCTTATTGATTATTCGCCATTTCTGTTATTCTCCTTCAGTTACCGGCGAATTTTTTTGTTTTTCAACCGATTTTTGGATCCTAGATTCCTTATTTCCCCACCCTTCCTTCCCAGGTATTCCACTTCTACACCTACCGTTCTTCCTTCATATTTGCTCCACACGTCATTTTTGAACTTTCCATTCCTTCTGTTTAGTTGTGTTCTCTCTCGCTCTTTTGTTTCGTTTTAATTATTTAGAAATTGTATGACAAATTGTATCCCTCTCTTTCTACCCCACAAAGAGACGACACATTTTGGTAAACATTTTGGGAAATTGGGAAGCAACGAGTGAAGAAAAGAGCATAGAAAGAGCAAGAAGGGAAATGACAATTGGCTAATAATATGAATGATGAGAATGAGCATTGTGATCGAGAGCAACCTCTAATAGAAGAGCATGGAAAATATGCTGAATTTTTGATGTCGAGGCCGGTAGTTTTTGGGAGTTCATTTTTCAATTATGATGTTGGGAAGCGAGTAAGATGAAACTAAACCTTAGTATGATGTTCGAATTGGTCCAAACGAGTTGTTGTTGAATTGATAGGGAGTTTTCTTGAACCTCGAAGGTTCAGCATAGGTCTTGCCGTGTATTGTACTTTTCCAGTAGCGTTTCTGGTAATCAGACCGGGCCCGGGTTAAAATCTGCTCCCCCTCTAATTCCAGATTGAAGATGTTTTGATCTCCACCCTCGCTTAAGCTAAATTAGGCCCTGAGGAAGGGCATTTAACGATAGGATTGATCTATTCAAATCCTATTCCAGAATCTTCCCGCTACAGTTTCATCCATTACTTTATTGTTTAGTTTCTTGTCGTTCTTCTCTCGGTATCCTCTTCTAATTCATTCTTCTTCTTCTTTTTTGTTCTTCTTGGTTTCATCCGCAAAATCTTCAAGTACATACTTCATGCAACCAGTAGTATATATCCTTGTCAAACATTCACTAAACACCCTCCTCCACCTCTTGCTTCTTCTTCTTTTTCTTCTCATTTTCTTCTCTCTTCCATGACGTTTTTTTTCGTTCTGCGGGTAGAGAGTCTCTGATCCAGAAACGAAAAAAAAACAGTATGTTGACTAGGCGGAAAGACAAGATTCCCTCTGCCTGTGTGTGTTGCTCCGACTGAGAAAACTTAGGCGGAAAGACTTTTCTTTCGGCTAATTAGTCGGGGCGAAAAAAAAGAAAAGAAAAGGATTTCTCTTCCGCTCCTTTCCTAACTGACCGTATTATTCTGTATTGTTTGATTTAAAAATAGAAACAAATGAGATGTGTTTGGAGGGTGTTTATGTGTTAGAGCATGTTTCAATTTGTTGCGTTTTTCCTCTTGTTCGATGCCAACTATGACAGTTTTATGGGTATTTTTTGAAACCGATCAGGGCTGAGAGTTGAATGGAAAGTTTTAGGCAGCAACTGTTCTTGTAAAATGTTTTCTCGAACTGTTACAAAACCTCAAAAAAATTTGAGTAGTTTGTCTAGACCAAAAGTGCTTCAGCTTTTCGTAAAGTGTGATGCCGAGTTTCCAGACACCTCAGCTTACACCTTGACAACAGACAACAGATACTCCTCTTCCTTTCTATCTTCGAAAACTAATTTTGAACCCTTTCTCAAAATTCGTTTAGAACATACTATTTCCTACTTTAATATAACAATAATCTGATTCAAAAACCCTATACAACACTTCTCTCTGTTCCTCTTGAATGAATTGAAAGGATTACTGTACTCCCCAATCATTCAACCTTTTATAAGCTTTCAAGTTTTAAAAGGACCTCTTTTTGATTAACTGTGACTCACAATGAATAGATGAATAGAGGAAGAGAGAGAGGGAGAGAGAGAGAGAGAGATATTGTTACATGTTGTCGGCAGGGGTAATACCCAAAAAGAGAGAGAGGTATTATGAATAAATTGTACATTTATATCTGTACGCATCGGTCCGAAACAACACGGGCAGGCAATAACAACACTTCAAACAATATTCTCGATATCTCTCTCTTTCTTTTCCAGAAGACTACTGTTTCAAGGTCTTTTAGTTTTTCCCCTTCCCCCGTATTGTTTGTCAACATATGTCGTCGTTCCCCTATTTGGCGGCCCCACCATATCATCGCACGCAATTCTCGCAAATCCGTCTAATATCCACTATCTTCTCCAATGAAGCCTCCCTCTTCCCAAATCACCCGGTTCGTTTCGTTCGTTTCGTCAGGAGAGAGAGTACTATTCGTTCGTAAACAGTGAGTCCCTCTCTCTCTGAGAACAGACCACAAATCTCTTATCACCTCCCTTTTCATTTCTTGAATATTATTTGTCTTGTGAGCTCAGCTGTGGTGGTCAAGAAAGATATGGTGGCGGCAAGGAAATCAAAAGGCGGGGAGCAGGTTCTCACTCTTTTTTTTTGAGAACGTTTATCCCGGAAGCCTGTTGAGCTGGTGAGCATGGAGAACTTGAGTCTACCTCTAATAGAATTGCACTTTTGTTATGTGCCACAACCAGTTTTCAAGCAGATTTTCAAGAATTTTACCTAGTTTAGGCTATCATGTGGTCCTCCTGCTTGACAGTTTTTTGAAAGCACCTGAATTATTGGACTGGTCACGACAAGTTCGTACTGTATATACTTGCGATACAGTAGGAATTTCCGTGGTAATACCCTTGAAGTCACATGCCGTCGCAGCAATAATTTTATTTTTTCTAGAAAACTGTACTAAAACTGAATTTGCGTAAAATATGATTCTGCACTCATCGCCACCGGCGCCATCACGTCAAATTGCAGATTTTTGTTCCTCATCTGTTTGTGAGCTCTTTGTCCTCCAATATCAGTAAAAATGTATACACCTTCTTCCTGCATAGCAACTCTTCGTGGTCTACCGGCTAATTAACGCTTGAGTTTCTGAAATTTCTCAACACGGGTTCGAACCTTATCGAGTATATTTTTCTTTGAATATTTTCCTATTTCCTCCAAAAAGTAAATAAAAAAGGCAAAAGTTTTCTGCTTATCCCTCCCCCATCACCATCCCTTCCCTATCCAGATACACATGTTCACTCCGTTTTCCTTTATCTTGATTTTTTCCCTTTTTTTCGCCCGTTCAGATTTAATCTGTTTTGACTGAAAAAAAGAGAAAATAGTGAAAACGGAAGAAGATGTAATGAAGTTTCTTTTTGACATATCTCATAATATTCTTCTCTCTCTCTTTATATTTCCCTATAGATTTTCTGATTTTGAAACTATCGAATTTCTGATATTTGTCACTCGAAATACACATTTTCATTTTCTTGAGCCATTCAATTTGTTTCTTGAGAAATTTCCAATAAAAAAGAGGTGCAATTGAATCAAAGTAAGTTGTTTTGTTTCGTCTTGAAACAAAGAAAATAAATTTTAGAGGTCCCCAGAGAAAACAAACAAGAAGTTTCCATTTGTTTTATTGGGTTGTGTTTGCAATGGAGTAGGTTTTCTGATATTGAAACTAGAAGAAAACAACGTTTCAAAGTTTTTTGCGTAGCAGATTGATTTTGAAATTCTGAGGTTTTCTTAAAAAAGCAAAATGATCATTTTTGAAAACCGATTTTGATTATTCCAATTTGCATTGACCGGGATTTTTTCTGCCGGTTTCGAAAATTCTGTAGTTTTGAAAATAACATTTTTAAGGGTCTCGCCACGGTTGAAGATATTCCATCCAATGTTTCAGATTTTGGAGTCTCAACTACTTTATTTAGTGTTCTTTGAGGGAGGTAAAACAGTAGAGCTACAGTGATCTGTAATACAGTACTACAGGGTCCGCAAACACCGCGCGCTGAAACATGCTGACGAAAAAATGCACGGGAAAACCCAAAAAGATTATCTCTTGTTCTACTACTTTTGATTGAGCGTGCTTCTCCAAGAGGATCCTATACGTCTCAATGTTATCCTACTGCCCCAATTAATTTGATACTTCCCCTCCTCCCACCAAAAACATCTGTTCATTTATGTCAAAATTCATCTGTTTCCTTCTCCTCCTCCCCCATTTTCCTTATTCTTGTTACAAAGTACCTCATTCTCAATCCGTCATCTTCATCTTGTCCTCCTCCAGGTATCTTCTCCTTCATATCCACAGATGTTATCTTCAAAGGGTCAACTGTTATTTCTCTCGTTACGCTCTCAAATTTCTACACTATTTTTCGTGGGATCTAGGAACACTCGTTCTTCACTTCTTCTTCCAACACCAACTTGTTATCCTCCGGAACTATATGTATCACTTTCTCATATCTTCCTCTTCTTGTTTCTCACTTTCTCAACCGAAAAAAGTGACTACTGTAAAGCGAGAAGAATCGAGAATGAGCGGAATGAGAATAGAGAAACACGGACGGTCTATAATTATATTTGCATCTCTGTGTTTTTTTTGTCCATTCCCAAACCGTCCACCCCTTCTCTCGAACACTTTTCCAACGAAACATACATAATTTATCAGAGAATAGTGTGCCGGCAGAGAGAGAATGGGGAGGACGTAAAACAACTATGCATCCCTCCTTCTGCAATATCTAACACATCATTCTGAACAATAGGTGTTAGTTTTGATTGTTTTTTGAATGATGAATACGTGTTCTTTATCTGGTTTTTTTTGGGACTGAACTTTAAAGACGACAGAATAACCAAATTGTCGTAAAGTTTGGTGTATACACTAGCGTTCCAGTTTACCATAATCCACAAAAGTCATGTATGATCAAGACCTTTGGAGTCACGCTATTTAGGTACTGCGCTACTATTAAATTTATTTCTTCGACTGACTTCCACAAAAGTCATCACCATGGCGTAGTTTCAATTTTCCATCCCGAGTTCGATTCCGACAGAGGACACACTCATTTTTTGCTTTTTAAAATCCGAAACTCACCCATTATTTGCAGAACTTTTAAGAATATGGTGGACTTTGTCAAAGATGGCTTCCTACAGTAGCCCGATTAGTCCCTTTACATCCTTTTTTTTCATTTTACTTTCCAAATTACCCATTTCTTGATAGTGACTCATCCATTGTTTTTCGTCGATTTCTCTCGGACATTCAAAAAGTTTATGGGAGGCAATTTTTATGATCAGAATGATTTCGTAATGTGCTGGGAGGCATGGGATATTTGTTTTCTCCTCTATGGTTTTGATGGGAACTGTTTTAAAGGAGCATCATGCAAAATTAGAGGAAAGGGTGAACGAGTTGACTCCAGGATGGTTATCAATACCAGACGTTTTTGCTGAAACTCATTTTTAATGGTGTTCAGAAAAATGTTGTTTGTATACCAAAAAAATTGATTTTGCATAATTTCAACTCCATAAAAATCCGATTAGAGTTCAAATCAAAGAATTCGTTCAAAAACCTTCTTTTCACATGACATTTTATCAGCCAACTGGTCCATTCTGTACTTCATTTCTCCTCTATCTTCTAATATCTTTTCTCTAATTTTCTTCCGTTTTTTCTTCTCTTTCACCGAAACCTTCTGTTTCTTCTTCATCATCTTGTCCCGTCCCCCGTGTCCGTTTTTATCGAGAACGTCTATTTATCTCTATGTCTCTCTATCTTTCCTTATCACTAATCTCCTTCGAATTGTTTCGGCGGTCCCCTCTCCGACCACCTTCCCTCGTGTCCCTCATAAAGTTCCCCCTACTGTTTTTCCTGTTACTTTTTTTTTGAAAAGGAAAACTGTTATTTTGTTTACTGTCGGTTTTCCATAATAGGATGTCCAAAAAAAAACAATATAATAAAAACCTATATTGACGAAGAAAAAAATAAGAAGTGGTTTTCTGTTTTCTTATCAATGTCTTCTTCTTTTTGGAAACCAATCACTTCCTTTTTTCTCATTATTTTTTTTTCGAGAAGAAACCGTTTTTTCTGCCTTCTAGATAACCGTATCACCATGAGAAAATGACCGATTCGGTTTTTAAGGGAAACAACGGAGAAGAAGTAATTTGTTCTCGGTTTCTTCGGTTGATGCGGTGAAAGAGGCCATCGTTTTCTTCTCTTTTTGAAAACTGAAGTTCAGATTTTGCGATCAGATTTAGTTCAAAGACTAAAACCTATTTTTGGTTTGTTTTGAATTGTTTTGGGAGTCCCGTTCTAGTAGCAAGCACATGCTGTTTTGAATCTAACGTAGGCCTAGGCTGACAGAGCTAATTCTGAGGGGAATGTCAAGAAACACAGTCATTAAATTGTCTATCCTACAAGTTATGTTCAAGTTTCCACACAAGTTCTTAGTTTCTCACTTTTTGACACAGTGATAGTTTCGGTATGACCCGTAATTGGAATGCTTCGAACCTAAATTCGAACCAACTGGTTTTATGTTAACAAGCTAATTCAACTTCAATTTCCTAAGAAGATTTTTTCAAAAAGATGTGTTGTTACTTGTGTCCTGAATGATACCCAACCTCAATTTATTTATCTAAAACTATAGTAGCAGAAGCACCTGGTCAGTTAGGTTTCTCCTCATCTCCACCCATTTCATTTTTCCTTCATAAAAAGAGTAAAAGTGGCTCGTAAATCTTTCGTCCCTTTTCCTCCGTTCCTAGTGAGAGTGAAACGGCTCGGAGACCAATTGAACACTAAATTGCGGTCAAAAGAGACGACGGCGAGGTAAAATGGTTCATAAAATGAGGGGAAAAGCAGACACTAAAAGTGACCGATTCATATGTCGAAAACTTGTTTATATGGAAATGTGTAAACTTTATGATACTCTTGGTTTTATAAAGCTAGATTCAGTCTTGTTTTTTCAGCATCTCGTCATTTTCTCACACCTTTTTTCCGAATTTTGGAAAACTCTATTCATGTTTTCACCTATTCTTTGATTTCCATCAAACATTTCTAACTTTTTTGAATTTCAGACCACATCCATGACAGAAGACTTGAAGAAGAACCAAAGATGAACGATTGTAAGCGGTTTGAAGCGAATATTTTCAATAATGGAAAATGTAAAATTTGCTACAAATCAAAACAAAGTCACTCGTCGGAATCAATTGAGAATGCAAAGGTATGCGGAGTTTTGCTAGAGAATTACTGTATCTCTAGAGTGGAATTTTCAATTCTTGAAAATTCGAAATCTTCCATCTGATATATCTGATATAAGGTTGAACCAGTTGATCTCAAATAGTGAGACAATTAAATGACTCTTTTCAAGCCAACAACTTCATATATCGTGTAACTGACACTCTATTTTCACAATGAATAGTAGTTTATGTGTTTTTTTTTTGAAATTTGATAAATCAGAAATATACCTTTTTGAGTTTTCAGGTATTTGGATTTTTTCATTCTCAAAATCCGATTTTTGATCAGGGTAGTTTTGCTTTCTCGGCCGCGTGAGCCTAACTGTCAGCTCAAACCCTCCAGAGGAATCGACCACCGGAGTTTCAGAGAAACCATTTTCGAGAGTTCTGTATTCATTTCGACATTTTCTAGCCCCTCTTATGCTTCTCTAGGTCATGTCAACATATCGTTTGTGTAGGCTTGTAAGCAATACTACAACAATACTAGTAAAGGTAAAAAGGCGGAAAGGACACTCTCTCCCAACCACAAACATACAAATATGTTCTTCTTCTATAATTCTATCAATTTTTCATTATCTCTCTCAATTTTGTTGATAACAGGACATTTTGAAAGGGAGTAGTAGAAGGAGAAGAACAAAAGAAGATATCAGTTACCAAGTTTTTTTTTTCAATTTCTTTCATTTTTTGGAGCACAATTTCTTATTTCGTTTTCGAAACTATTCTCATTGAAATGAGGAGCAGCAGGAAATGACGTTTTAAGAATGAGAAATTGAAATTGATACCGGTGGAAAGAAGAAACTTAAACTCTGTTAGAGTAGGCTTGGATTCCATGAGATTTCTAAAAATAGTCTGAAACTTTTTTGAAAAGTTTCAATGGTGGGCACATTGAGTGGGTCTGGACCCGGCTCCGGTCGCGCAATTTCTCAATCGGAGCCTGCTTGTCATTAAAAACCGTGTTCTCATCACTCTCAAGGTATATTTGAAGTTGATGAGCTAGTTAAAAATCACTAACAGTAAAGCAAAGCTTTATGGCTCTCAGAATTTGAAAAGTCTCATTTTACACATTCCATTCCAAAATTGTTAGGAGCCACTTTAGTTTTGGGATACTTGAACATTCTGGGAAAGTGGAGATGAATTATTTGTGAGATGCTTTGGCTTTCGAGTTTTGGCATGGCATTTTCAGTTCATTCACCATTACAGGAATCTGAATTTATGAAATCTGTTGGTGAGAAACCTGTGACGTTTCATATTAGGATAAAACTCAAAAAAATTGTTCTGAATTTTGGAGGTTTTGTTGCTTGGAGTTCCCACTCCTCTCTGAAAACACGATGTTTCAGATTTTTTGAAGTATGTTTTTTTCGAAAATACTGTCCCAACAAAACAACTTTTCCTTATCAACTTCCGGTTGGTCTTTCCCTGTTCTAAAGACTTTTCCAACTTCTAAAAGTTGCAAAACCACCACAATATGATACCTGACACTAGTATTAGTTCCACCAATTCGGTTCCACTTCTGAATCGTTTCCTTTTCGTTTCGCATCAATTCATCTCTCTAAATCCTTCTCTTTCTCTTCAAATCACACCTATGGCCCATTTCCTCTTATCCTTCTATACCTCCATGTGGTGTTTTTTGGTGGGTTTGAATCAAAAGGAGAAGACGTTCTTTTACACTTCCCCCCGTCCCGAGCAATTATTTCTGGAGTCTCTTTTATTTCCAAACTATTTCTTTTTGATTCATAAAACTGCGCACTTTTGGATGGACATTCAGCACCAGAAAGCATTGATTCCTTCTTCTTCCCCTTCTTTTCTTCTCCATTTCTCTTCTTTTCCTTTTTCATCCGTTGTTTATTTATTCAGCAGTCATACTCCTTTTACTCCTCCCACTTCTTTCATTTCATCCCTTTTTTCGGTCGTTTTTCAGAATTTTATGAATACTATCGGGTCATTTTGGAAGAAAGAAATGATAATTAACTTCAGTTTCGATTTGTTCCGCTAGCCGTTTTTTCCTTTTTTTTAATCAGAAAGTGTGTCTCGCGTTCTTGACATTTTCAAGGATGTCAATCTTCCAATTTTCATTGTGTTTTGTTTCGTCGGCAAATTTCGGAATACGTTCGAAAAGACTCTAACTTCAGAAATTACGCAAAAAATTGAGACCAGAGTAAACGGTTTTTGAGCTGATCCGATTCTTGCATTTCCAATACAAATCAGAATTTCTCAAGAAGTTTGATCGTGTCTAGACTAAACACTCAATTAATCCATCATCTCCTCCCTTTTTTTTTGTAAATTTCTAATCCCGTGTTTCTTTTTTTTTCGTCTAATTTATTCCATCTTCCACTTATTATTATTTTTGTTTATCAATCTGCTGTCCATCCTTCCATTTCTTTTGATCACGCTTCTTCTTCCACTCCTCCAACATCTTCTTCTTCTTGTTATCATTATCATTTGATTACATCCTCCTTCTCCCAACACGAATCTCTTTCATTTTCACATAAACCTCTTCCATAGGAAGATGCAGAAGATGCTGGCGTGAAGCCAAGAAGTTTTGAACGCATCGAATCCCTTCTCCACTCTCTCGATGTGTTCACTTTTCGTCTTCTTCATCTTCATCATGACCTGCTTTCAACTTCTCCTTGTTTTCGACATCTCCTTTTCCACATCCATCCTACTAATTTTCTCTAGTTTCTCTCTCCTTTCATTTGGTGTCGTCTCTGTCGTTTGTCTAGATGTAGGTAATGACTGAATGAGAGTGAGTAGTGAAAAGGAAGAACCATTTCTCACACTTCTCAACCTCCCTTTTTGGTATCCGTTTCACTCTATACTTTTTCCGTGTTTCTTCTGTTTCATTCCGAGAGGAAAACTTTTGAATTGGGAAAACCTTTTGTTCCAAATTTAGAATGGGTTTTTTAATAGAAAGTTTTTTTCCTAGTTTCGTTGATCAGTATCACTTTGAGCATCACAAGTTTTGGTTTGATTGTGAATTTTCCCGTCGTTTGACAATATTTGTTGATCGAACTAAAACAGAAACTATGAGCCTAGTTCTTACCCTTTTCCGTAACTGAAGCTTCATTGAATTCATTAGACCTTATTCATGAACTTTTTACTTCTTGAAGTTTATTTTTTCGGTTTTTGTTCTTGAATTCTCATTGCTTAAAGGTCATAAAACTAACAGTCTATAGAAGTTTGGTTTACGAAAAACCAGTGAATAAACCTGAAGGTTTTCTTACCCGCCTACAAGATTTAGAATGTATTTCGAAGCAGAAAATACAGATTTTGTGAGTAATAACTTTTCATTTTACCATTCTACCGAGAGCTTCATTCCCGAATTTTAAATTTCCCAATTACTTAAACTCTCCAAACCGTTCTCCTCCTTCCCCCTTCTTGTTTTTTCTTGTATACCGGAAGAAATCATCATTTTTCCTGTTTTTTCTTCTTCATACCCATGAATGACCATCACCTGTCAGTTGTGTTTTGTCTGCGGTAAACATGAAAAAGCAGCGAAACACAGAGAATCATCCTTCCTTTTTCCGCAACGATGCCATAAAAAAAACAAAAGAAACTAATCCTATTTCCATTTTCTCTTTTGAGTTTTGAATTGAGAGAGAATCGTCCAGTTGTTCCGAGAGACATGGATAGTTTCTCCCAAAAATGTTTGTTTGTCCATTTTCTCTCTCTCTCTCTCTCTCTCTCTCTCTCTCTCTATTTCTATGGGGGTTGAATTCGATAGTCTCGTCATAAAATCCATGTTTGTTTTGACTTTTGGAAGAAGGAGGAGAAGAAGAAGGAAAGAAAAAAGGTGAAAATAAGTGCCTGTTGAGTTCATGAATTCTTTATGGAGGTTTCATCAAATTGGTGTTTTTTGTAGAGGAACTAGTTTTTTGAATTTAAATTTACAGCATATGTTGCTACGTCTATTTTTAGTTGGGATGGTTTGTTTTTTTCGTATTGTGGGTGATGAATTTACGAGCTGCCAGTCCTGGTCCATTGGTTACAGTAACCCTGATTAGTTATTTTTTTGTTCATTTCCACACGGAACCTTGAGTTTCCTCTAATAGAAAGGCATCTACCGTTTTATCATTCATACTGTGCTTCTAACTGAAGTACTTAGCTAATTTTGCTCCGCCAGCAAAACAAGATGTTTTCAATAAAAAATAACTAAAACCTTGGATATCCATAACTCTCCGATTCGGAATCCATTTCGATTTATACAACTCTAATTTTCTCCATTTCAATTAATCTTCATCCTTCTTTCCTCTTCCCTTTCCTTAATTTCTTCTTTCATTTTTATTACTTCATCTCTAAGCTATTCCATCATTCTCATCCACATAATAATAATAATCTTTGTACAGAGGAAGAGGCGCCAATGCATATCCGTATAATAACAGTTTGTCCTCTCTCTTTTCAATCCAATCGGTCTCTCTTTGATATATAATATAATAAAAGAGAGAGAGGGACATTCGAAACTAGTTCTTCTATTCCCATTTATCGTTTTTGATGTTATGCATCCGCATGGCTTCTTCTTCTTCATCTGGATGCAGAGAAAAAGTGAATCCCGAACTAGATACTCTCTCTTGACCAACATTAACTCCTAGATTAACTATTGATTGTTTTCAGATGAATCGGAAAGTGACAGCATGCGGATTTCTGTATGTTGCACCTCCGAATCTCGATTTCTCAATGCAAAGTCACTCGGCAAAACGATGGCAGAGGAGATGGTTCACCCTATTCGATTCTGGAGATTTGACATATGCCATTGACAATAGTGTAAGTAAGACTTCCTATATACCTTCCACTATCATAAAATACTTGCACCGGTTTATCTAGTGGCTACTGCTTTTTGTGACTCGAGTTCAACTTCCGTTGGGGTCAAACGGTTTTTTCCATTATAAAAAAAGAGAAAATAGTTTCAATTTCCAGATGGACACTCTTCCCCAACTGAGCATCGATATGTCACTTTGCTACCGAGTATGTGAGGCTCATGCAATCACTGGAAATGCTCATTCCATACTTTTGGCATTCAATAAAACCCGAGAGGATCAACCATCGATTATTTATATAAAAGCGGATACGACTGAAGAGATTCGATGGTGGCAAAATGGGTTAAGTAAATATGCTAACTCACAGAATGTGACGATAAGACCACCGAGACGAGGAATCGACGAATTACCCATGGTAGGTGTTGAGAGGAAGGGAATTAGGAAAAGTGGAAATCTCGAGCGTTTTTTAAATGTGATAAAAACATATCATTCTCCAAAGTCACGATTCCCGATTTTCAGAGTGAAGACACAATGAAAGATGTCCCATCATGTGCATCCTCCAGATGCTCTTCTCCAGTAGAACGATTAGAAGTAGACCGGATGATTGAAGGGAAAGAACTCCGTGGATCAGTTCGAAGTGTAAAACAAAGAAGTCTTCGGGACGAGAAAAAAGAATCCGAAGATGGATCCATTCCATCTCCTTCAGTCCTTCCAGCCACCTCAAATGTCGTCATAAATGTTCCAGTGAATACGTGTAGTCCACAATCTCAACCAACAAGTACAACCACTTCTCCAACGACTCCAACTATTTCCACAACTCCAACTCAAAAATTGAATATTGATATTTCAAATGTACATACTCTAAGAAAAGGATGGTTGATGTTAAGAGGAAAGTCAGATAATGATTGGTGTAAACACTGGGTTGTGTTGGCTGGTCTTCAACTGAAATTATATAAGGACGTGTGGGCGGAAGACTCGACAGAACCATTGTTGACTGTCGACTTGTCACAATGTGAAAATGTGTATCCATCGGCGAGTGCAAGAAATTATGGAATTGAGATCAAATGTCGTCGTACCCGTTACGTCCTCTCGGCAATGACTCCTGGAATTCGTGACTCGTGGGTATCTGCTCTCCAACAAAACCGGCATCATCCATCGCCTACTTTCACTGAAACATTTTCCAATGATGCGAATAGTTTGGCTGATAGTTCTGATATTCTTGGACTTCCGGTGGTAAGGATTTCCCCTCTCTTATGGGTTTCCATAACATTATTTCAGAAAAAGAAGCACATTGCCTACGTCGCTCCAGAATCTCATCACTCGAATTCGATGATGGATGAGCACAGCTCAACAGAATTGGAAGAGGAAGAACACAATACAAATACTGCCAGAAGACGAAGAAGTCGTCGAATGGGAAGTAGAGCTTCCGAGAGTGCAGATCCACGTGGAAGAGGAAGAGGGGAGAGTTTGTCGCCGTCGGTTAGAAGGAGTCCAGTGGCAAGAGTGAAGGAAAGAAGAGGGGATATGCGGCAGAGGTTAGTTTTTTAGAAGATAATTCTACAGTATCCCCAAACCGGAATAGAGTGATACTTGTAATGCTGACTTTTAAAAAAAGTTTTAAAAAACTGGATTTTGTATTATGGCTTTTCTCAATTTCCTTTTTTTTCAGACACGCCTCAAACTCCTCCGCAGCTTCTCACCAGGAAAAGCCCAGCAGAGACGAGCTACAGGTAATTTTGTGCCCTTTCAAAAATCTCAAATTTTGAAAAATTAGTGGGAAGATAGAGCAAACCTTTTCGTAAACTCATCTGCAGATGCTCTTTTTCCCCCGTTTTCACACGTGTTTCGCATTCCCTTCCCGTCGTCGTTTTCTTCTTTTTCTTCTTCTAACCCAATTGTCATCATCATTGTTTCTCGACGGGCTCCCCCCAGGAAAGAGAAACTTTATTCTTTCCCATACCTCCTCCCCCTGAATCTTCTGAATTTTTAAAATCTATATAATATTCTGTCCCCTCACAAAAAATGAAAAACCACGACGAGGCATTTGATCGTGTCATTCGAAATTTGGAACTCATCAGTCAGCCATTACAGAGACATATTGGAACTGCAAGTAGAATATCCAGTGATGAGACAAGATTACGGTCATTGGAGCAACAGGTTTGGAATCAGAGAAGAGATATGAATGAGCATTCATTGATTTTGCAGGTTGAGAATCTGAGAACTCAACTGGACGAGGCAAAGGATGACTCAACAAGAAGGAAGAGAGATGCTGTGAATCAGGAAATTAAAGAATTGAGAATTACATTGAAATCTTCGGAGGATGAACTTCAGAGATATCGGAAGGAGGTGGATATGCTGAGGAGGCAGATCAGTCAGAATACACAGACGTACGTTTTCTGTTTGACCTATGAGTCCCATTTTTGTAGATAATTTATGCTTCAGTGGTTAAAAATGCCGCTTTCCGAATTTTTAAACACGGACGACGCTGAACCTTTTGATATTTTCAAGTCACAAAAAAGAACATTTTCAGTGTAACCCTTCAACGTGCAATTCTCTCAACCCTCCGAACCCAATTATCAGCTCTCTCCTCCCTTCTTCGTTCAAGTCTCTTCCTTGGAGCAGTCGATCTCTTCGACTCTCTTGATCATATCCTCGATCGAATTTCGGTTGATTTGAATTTAGAACAAACTGAAGAAGTGCTCCGTCAAACAACAGAACTCTTCGAGAAAGTCTCTTCAGCAGTCACAATTCCATATCTTTCGGATTCATGGACAATGACAGAACAGGAAAAAGAGCCAAGGGAGAGGACTCCAGAAGAGGATATTGAGGAGACAATTCGAGAGATTCGAAGGAATCATACTTCAGAAGTGGATTCAATCAAATCTCAATGTGAACAAAGACTAGCTGTTTTGAAGGAAAGAGCCGAACGAGAGGAGGGAAGACGGAAGAAATTACAAGAGCAACTTGTTATGGCCACGACGAGAAGTGATGAATCGATTAGCTCTGTCAAAACTTCATTCTCACAAATGCTCGCAGAACAACGGAAAACATTTGATGAGGAGTTGGAAGTGGTTAAAAAGGAGCATGAAGAGAGATTGATGGAGGAGAAACATGCGACACGGTTGGCATTAGAAGCGGTTAGAAGAGCACACGAAGAGGAACTGAAGAATGTAGCAGAGAAGAGTAAAAATGGAGAAGGAAGTAGTATTGGAAGGCAGAGGTTTGTGCTTCCCTTCGATACATGTTCAATCTTTGCCTCCGATTGGACATGTAAACTCCCTCCCTTGGCACTACAGTAACCCAAATTATTTCAGTGAAATTTTCGACGAAATGAGAGAAGAGCTCATCAATGTATGTGCTCTTTACTCTGCGAAATGTTTGGAAAACTCTCAACTAGACGAGCAATTGGCCAATTTGATAAGTGAAAAGGAAGCGAGTGTGTAAGTGTTTTCAGTGTGAATTTCGATTTCAACTTCTTCTTTTTCTTCTAACTTCTCATTGCTTTTTAATGCTTTTCTTTGCTTTCTTTCAGAGAACTATCGATTGAAAATGACAAACTTCGTTCGGAAATTGATAGAAAATCGAAAGAGATCAATGATTTGCAGAGGAAAATGAACAATTATGAGAAGCTGAGCCAGTCGAGGACAGGTAAATCACTTTTTTAATAGAATTTCTTAAAACATCACATATCGATCCCATGAATTCACTGAAAGTTAAGTTGACTTCTTCCAATCATTCCAGGTTCATGTAGTAGTATTTCGATGCCACGGTGAGTGAAATCTGAAAACGGCGGGCTTTACCCAGCATCTCTTTCCTATTTTCCCGCATGTTTCGATGGTTTTCATAACGTTTTCTTTCCTTTTCTTTCGCTTTTTCTAATAACTTTAATAGAAGGGCATGCCCTTCTATCCTATCCTCTTTCCCCTTTTTGTTCTAAATATATAGCTAGAAACATGATTGATTTTGTGGCTGTGATTCGAAGTTTATCGGGCTTTTGATTCCCTTTCTTTTCTGTATGCTGTGAATGTAGATACGGATAGTTGTTATTCAACCAATTAATCAACATACTCGTTTTTCGAATCAATTAAGTTTATTTTGGTTTTTTGCAGACCCCGAAGTGTTAGCCGGTACGACAGTCTCGCGCGCTCGTCGAGAAAAACAGAAGAAACGAAATCGCCGTCATGGTGGGTTTTCTTGTTATTGAAATACTTCGGGACGTAGAGTGGGGGTCTCGCCGCGAAAATTTCTTACTGTATCAAGTATCATTCAGTCATTTGATAGTTGTTCAATTGATACTAAAATGGGTAGATACGTAATTGCGTTGGAATCTTCTGCTATTGCTCAATTGCTATGAGTGATCTTCTACAATGTGGTAACTGTCTCAACTGCTATACTTGGCTCTTTTGCTCTTCTGAAAATTCTCTAACATTATAAAATTTTTCTCATTAGGACATTGGAATTTTCAGTCCAGCAAATGGTATTTCTGCTAATATCAAACAGGAAATCGGCCTAACTTCTCATAAACAGTCAATGAAAAAGCAATAGCACTTGAGCATTAGCACTTATGGCAATTTATAACTTTTTTTGAAAGAGCCATAGCACATGAAAAAAAAGTCAAAGAGCCATAGTACATGAGCCACCGAAGGTAGCACTTGATCCGAAATCGTAGCCGTTGAGCCAATAATCATAGCACCAGAGCCAAGAACATGGTGAGAATAGCAGTTGATCCACAGCACAAGAGCCAAATATAGCAGTTGAGACAATAGCCATAGCACATGAGTCATCTAAAAGTGGCGAAAATAGCAGTTGATCCATAGCAAAAGAGCCGAAATCGGGAAAAATAGCGTATAGCAAAAGATCACTCCATAGCAGTTGAGTAATTCCCACCGAAATGTTATGTGCTTTTGAAACTATATATCTTGTTGATCATTAATGCGAACGCGCTCCACTGACAATCTCGTTTTTCAGATGTTCGATTCCACAGTAATCCCATCGAAGTTCCCCAACATCTCATCGAAGACGTCCGTCGTTCTCTTGATGTTCCCGTCTCGGAACGTCGTAAATTTTTCGAACATATTGCAGAATACAGTACACCATTTTAGTTACCTCTTCTAGTTTTTTTTCGAATTTCCTCCCTCCTCCGATCAAATCGTGTCTTTGTTGTAGTCACTCGTTTTCATAATTTCTAATTCTTTCCGGCTAACCATAATTTATCTGTGATATTTCTTTTTTTTTAGTCTGTTCCCTTTGTGTGGTGCTCATATGAAACGATCGAGTACAAGAAATTGATATATTATTTTTACATGACAAGATTAATAACAAGTGTTAGAATTGCTTCAAAATTATGCTCGCATTTGTGGCACCGAATCCAAAAGAATTGCAAATCGAGATTTTCGTTTGACTGGTTGGCTCTACCCATTGTTGGTTTTCCCGAAGAATATTCAATCCACAATCTTCATCAGTCTCTTCCAAATTTCGATTCGCCGGTAGAATATTATCATTCATGGCGCAAATCGTCGCAATCGCTTCAACAGATCCAGCTGCACCGAGAAGATGTCCGATGTGTCCTTTTATACTGCTCACTGCGATATTTTGATTTGGAAACACTTTTCGAACGGCTTCGGCTTCAACACTGTCGCCGTTGGGGGTTGAGGTGGCATGAGCATTTACATATCTGCAACGAAACTTTTCATAGGAGCCCGTTGTTTTTTTTGGTAAATACTCAACCACTATGTATCTCAACTGCTATTTCTCTACTTTTGATGTCTCAACTGCTATTGCCATAGTTTTCATAGCAGAAGAGCCAAATATAGCAGTTGAGACACTAGCAGTTACATCATAGCAGTTGATCACCCCCATAGCAGTTGAGAAATAGCAGTAGAGATACATATCAGTTAAGTATTTGCTTGTTGTTTTTTCAATTACCCAATCTGAATCGGATCCAAATTGGCATTCCCAATTGCTCTTCTCATCGAAAGAATCGCTCCGATAGCCGATGGATCCGGTGTTGATATATGATAACAATCCGAAGAAATACCATATCCCAAAACTTCTGCAAGGATTTGAGCTCCCCGTGCCTTCGCATCTTCCAACCGCTCCATGAACACAATTCCGACTCCTTCACTCATCACAAATCCAGCTCTTTTCTTATCGAAAGGCCTGCTAATCGTCGGTTGATCACCTCTCGCCAACGCTCTCATTCTATCAAATCCAGCTAAAGAAATCGGATTGAGTGCACATTCAACTGCTCCAGCCAGTGCGCGAAGAGAATGTCCGTGGCGAATCGATTGGAAAGCGTTTCCGATACAATGCAGGCCTGTGGCACATGCTGTCGACGTGGATTCGACGCCGCCGCGCATTTTGTACCTGGAATCGAAAAATGATAAGAAAATTAGAAGAGATCACTGACTTCATTGCAATGTATCCAGCAGGAAGATTATTGAGAATTCGTGGCACAAAATACGGAGAAACCCGTCGTGCCTGTCCTTCTGAAACCTTCTGTGCAGTCTCTCCAATATGCTCAAGATCTGACATACATGTTCCGATATTTACAAGAGTCTCTTCGTGATCAATTGCTTCAGCATTCGCTTGTTTCAACGCCTGGAATTCAGAAATCATTTTTTTTCTTCCAGAACATCGATTACCTCTTCAGAGGCAACTAATGAATACATACTGGCTCTACTCATTTCTCTCTGTTGCCCGGCTGTCCACCGATCTTCGACCCGTTCTCCGGGCACCGCTCCAACTACAAACTTCAAAGCTTCATCGTATTTTAGACCACTTCTTCCCTCATTCAAACCATTTCTCAACGCGTTTACTGTCACTCCGTAAGGAGAAATCGCACCCATTCCGGTTATCACCACACGGTGCATCTGAATATTGAGACGAATCGACAGGTGAAATGCGTATCAAAAATAGTGATGAAAGGCTAACTCTTATTTCAATTCTGCAAGCGATAGGATTTATAACACTATTTATTCAAACTGCTAAAACGAATCAAAATAGGAAAAAGAAGACTCACAACATGATAACAATTATTTGGAAAGCTGAAATGAAAACAAGTGAACGGACAACAATCATTAATTCAGTTTTGCCTTAACTTTCTCGGCAAGATCCAAGAACGATTTGGCGAGAGCGGAATCTGGATTAGTTTCGAAAAAGTCTTCACCGTTGTCGAGTGCTTTTGCAAGAGCGGGCTCCAATGGAAGTTGAGCAAGCAGCTCGAGGTTCGAGTCTTGACACATTTTCTCGGCTCCACCAGTGGAAGTTGGGAAGAGCAGAGTAGTGTGAGCACAGTTTGGGCAAACAAAACGAGCCATGTTCTCAACGACGCCGAGGATTGGGACTTTGGTTTTGATACAGAAGCTGACCTGCAATTATTCACTGATCATAAGAAAACCAGCAGTCTAAATACCTCTTTTCTGACGTCAAGCAACGAAACTTCTTGTGGAGTACTAACAATCAATGCTCCATCCAAAGAGCCGGCTTGAAGCAAGAACTGTACCAGGGAGATGTGCTCGTCAGAAGTTCCAGGTGGTGTATCAATAAGCAAGTAGTCAACCTCTCCCCAATCGACATCCTTCAAGAACTGCTTGATCATTCCGTTCTTACGTGCGCCACGCCAGATGACAGCATCGTTTTTGTCGCCGAGCAAGAATGCGATACTCATCAGAGTGAGATTAGGTTGAATTCCAACCGGTGTCCATCCATCTGCACTGTTATGCACTTCTTCATCCTCCACTCCCATCATTCTTGGCTGTGAAGGTCCACAAATATCCACGTCGAGGATGGCGACTTGTTTTGATGGATCGGATGCCAAAGCACGAGCGAGGTTCGATGTGAGAGTACTCTTTCCAACACCACCTTTTCCACTTAAAATCAGGATCTGAAATTATTAATTTTGCATGAACCGAATTCATAAACAAAATCTAACTTTATGCTTAATTCTACTGAATCTGTCCTGGATCTTTGGCACATCAGCATCGGGTGGTGGTCCTTGACCAGTGGCGCATGCACCCTGATTCGGGCATCCAGCACATCCTGAAGCTTTTCCGGCTCCCGCACTTCCAGTCCCTGGACATCCAGCATTCGCATCTTCTGGCACGTCTGACATCTGTGCTGAAATAATAAAAAGGTTATAATTATAATAAGAACAAGAACAATATCAACGTGTTTCGAATAAGTATCGATTTTTCATGCAAATCCTCCGCTTATCAATATAGATAACAGGACTGTATGATATTATATACATAGACGAGAGATTAAGATTCATATACAATTTCTAAAGAGAATAGAGAGGGAGAGAACAGTGATCTCTGATTTTAAACGGTACATTCGAAATCAAAATAGGACGAAAGAAGGTAAAATTACGAAATAATGCTACAAAAACTACAACTGTTTTCTCATTCCTGCTCATTTGGGGAGATAACAGTGTGAAGAAATGAATGTAAATTTTTGGCTTTGATGGGTCCAACACCAGGACATGCTGAAATTGCAGTCTCGTCAGCCGTTGAAATTGCTTGCAGAGTTCCAAAATGGAAAAGAAGGCTGAAAAAACAAGTTTTCCGAGTGAAGTACACGAGTTGGTGTTGAAATACGCTGGAGCGATGTTGCATTCTTTGTGCGGTTATTCATTTAAAAAAAGTGGCATTTTTTTGAATTTTTATGGCAATTTAATGTTATGCATTTGTGCATTTTAATTATTTTTATGGCAAAGAAATTCATTTCGGTGCAGCACTGAGCTGAATAAAAAGGCAGGTCGGTGTAAAATATCTCTGCAGCAAAAAAGCATGCGCCTTTAATTGTTTGTGTAGATTTACGGGGCCCCGTGTACTCCTCGTGGAAAATGCAATTATTTTTTTATATTTTTTTAGTAAATGTTTTATTCTTTTAGCGGTTTTACTGCAAATTAGAATTGCTTTGCAATTATTTTCCATCATTTTTATTTTTTAACAAATGTATGCGTCACAAAACCGATATTCTTCTCAACTAATGAATTAATTTTAAAACTGTTTTCCACGAGGAGTACACGGGGCCCCGTAAATCTACACAAACAATTAAAGGCGCATGCTTTTTTGCTGCAGAGATATTTTACACCGACCTGCCTTTTTATTCAGCTCAGTGCTGCACCGAAATGAATTTCTTTGCCATAAAAATAATTAAAATGCACAAATGCATAACATTAAATTGCCATAAAAATTCAAAAAAATGCCACTTTTTTTAAATGAATAACCGCATTGTGAATTGTCAAAAATTTTGCGAAATTTCAACAAATCGAGGGGATGGGAAGAGGGAATTGAGAAATAGTTTGTTGATTTTGTTGAATTTCAAGTTGTTTATAAAAATAATTTTACGAAAAGAGACAAAGGGTGCCAGAGTGACTCATCATTTCAGTTCTCTAGATCAGGGCCCGTGACAATGTGAGTTGGTTTCAAGAAAAACTATCAGGTTTCACATGTGTTTTGAAGCGTTTTTTGTGTGTCTGCTTACCGATCAGCATCAGTTTTTGTGATACTTCTAGCAGCGGTCAAAAATCCAATAGCCGCCTCACGCATTCGTCGCCGTTCATCGCTGATTGAACTGTCGCCTCCGTCGTCGATCACTTTCTTTCTGCAAATTGGGTTGTTCAGCGTTTGCTTGTCTAGATTTTGTAAATGCTAGCCAATTCCGGAAGGCATAATCAATATTTGGGTTTCATTGTGCTTCAGATTTAATTTTTCACGTATGTTCCCTGAATTAGTTTCTACGTTTTCCAAATTCGTCGGGCTAACGAACTTCTTTTATTTCTCGCCCGTTTATCGTCACTTTACTCTCCCTTTTCTCGTTTTCTTTTTGGGTTCCCAACACCCATAAAATTATCCCAAAGTGCTTCCTTCACCCGCAAATTGCTGTTGCTCCCAACACACACACACGACACAAATGCTTGTTGAAAATGAAAAGGGACGGACAGACGTGTGAGACGTCCGACTGCGCCGAACAAAAAAGTTTTGGGGTAAAATATGCAGAGCAGATGTTGTCTCTTCCGTCATTTCTTGTGTGCTTCCTTTTTTTTCCACGACGTGTTGTTGAATGTGTTCATTCCAGCAGTTCTCGAAACATTTATCATCTGCTTTTTCTCGTTTTTGTTCAGTTGTCCCTCTTTCACCCGCCAATATATCGACATCTTTGAAGATATTACACACTCACTACTAGAACTCCGCCCACTTTTCCCGCAGAATAAATTTCGAAGGCGTCAATTTTTTTTTGTTCCGCTCAAACCATTGTGCCCATCATCACACGCCAAAGTTTTTTGAACAATGGATGGCTCGCTTGATCGAGTCGCCAGTGGGAGGACACACAACAATAAGGAGAAGGAGGAATTTCCGATTTCGGTATTGTGAATTCTAAGAAGAGAAGATGTTTCGAAACTTACTTGATCGTGATTTCCTTTTTCTGAGTCGTCTTGAAAAGCTCAATGTACTCGGCCGCCTCCTCGACCTGTCAAATTGAGTTTGAGAATAGACATCACGATGTTCTTTTGGATTTTTGAGTCTTGACTTTTTTTGGATGAGTGATGACAAAAGAAAAATGAGTCAGAACGTCTAAAGATCTGAGTTTTCAAAATCGGTTACACACATGAACAGAACTCAAATTCAGTGAAGCTGAAAATGTTTCTTTGAATTTGTTGAAGAAGGTTTATTCAGATCTTCTTCATGGAGAATTTAATTAATCATCACTTTTCTCTTCAAGCCTAAAATCCGAAAGCATTACCGTATACACAACAACAAGAGTCCACGCTTCACGGAAACAAATCATATTGAGCTCGCGGAGCACATGTCGTGGCTCTTCCATGTTGCAATAGCCCAGCAGCACCTAAACGACGGCAATTATCTTTTCCTCTATTGTTTCTTTTTGCTTCTTTTCATTTTCCCTCCCTCACCTTGTTTCTATACCGATTCTCTGCTTTTCCATTGATTCTCGTGTACACATATTCCGGATGTTGTTTGTGGTACTGAAAAGAAAGAGGTAGTGGTAATAATGACACAAAAAGGTAACTCGGAAGAGTTGTTAAGTTCAGAAGTCGAAATAATTCTATGGCTGCTGTTGGGTTTTGCTGGACATTCATTCCGTTCCGTAGAAATCTTTTGTTCAAATAAAGAGATTCTGGAGGAGAGAATGAAAAAAGTGAATAGAGAAAAACGAAGACTGCCTGTTTACTGTCTGTTTGTGCGCCGTTTTCTTCAATTTCCACACGATTTCTCAGTTTTCTCACTTCCCTTTTCTAGTTTCTTCAGTTTCTTTGCTCAGTATTATGACTCAACACCGCAGTTCTAATTTTGTTGTAACTTTGCAAACTAAGACTGAAAATTTGGAAACTATAAAATCTTCGGTTTACTGTTGCACTGTCAGTTTTTCCTCGTTTTTTTTTCTACACTTTTCTTCCAATTTAAGTCCCATCACTACCATACCTTGAAACTGAGATAGACGACTCCGAACGTGGGTCCGCACTCGAAATCAGGTCCGATGTCACCCCACTCGTAACGCACGTTTCGCACGTACTTGAGCACCGGGTTGCCTTCTTGTCGTCGTCGATTTACCACAAGTGCTCCACTTCCTCCTCCTACTCCTACTCCTCCGGTTAGATCCGACGATGATGATGATGATGGGAATTGAGTCGTCTTCTTCTTTTCCTTCGCCTCCTCGTCATCTTCTCCTGCAACAAGTTCATTAGTGATACGACTACTTGAAGGGGATGTGCAATGTGTGTATGCGTATGAAATAGGGCGAAGAAACTGGGAAAAATGGTGCCACAAGTAGGAAATGTCTTCGGCTAGATAATACACGGATGGTCTTATGGTAATCCACATAATAAGCTTCAGCTTGCTGAACTGAAATTCAATTGTAATTCTTGGCAAGCCCTTGCCCTCCATGAAGAGTTCTTATTCCCTAAAGCGAGCACACCTTGTCTGATTCGAATACTTGAATCATACAAAAGTTATTAAAAATGTGTGTACGTGTCGACTCTCCATTTCTATACCCCATGATCATGATCCGCAGAACATATAAATTTTGAACTTTTGTAGTCTAGAGCTTTCTGATTCACTAGGATTATACTTGATTTGTACACACACCCTTGAAAAGTGTTGACGTAAGCTCGAGTTAATCTAGTCAACCGAATTGAAGATCAGTGGATTCGATGAACAATCTATTACATCTATCAAGCTCATTTTGATTGCTCTCCCATATTCCTGAACATTCCTAATTTTCCAAACAGAGAATTCCGAATCTTTTGTTGTTCTGGTCAAGTCGACTCCAGCAGAAAGAGGGAGACATGATGAAAAGAAGAAGAAAAAGAAGAAGAAAGTGGTCAGAGCCCATTGGTCCACTCAACTTCACAAAACCCAAACACTCCCTATCTTTTCTTTCGCAACTTTTTTTCCCGAAATGGTGTGTGTATGGCGTGTGCCGCTGAGGCTTTTCTTCCGTCCTCTTCCATTCGGTTTTCTACACTCACATCCACAACATACACAGAACTTTTCCGCATTCATCCACCATTGTTTGTGGTGCTTGTCACACACAACTTGACGAGCACACCGCCAACCGAACCACCCTAAAACCGCCAGAATCGCCTGAAGAAAGAGAAAGAAGACTGGCATTTTTTTTTCGTGTTGGGTGCTTCTTGCTCTTCTCTCTGTACCGCCTTCTTCTTTTTTTTCTTCCACATACGTGTACATCTTCATGTTGTTTCTCACATGACAACTTGTCTCCTCCCGCGCCACTCCTCCTTCTCCTCTTCTTCCTATTCTAAATTCAATCATGTCGCCGCGTCGAGGAGTCGTCGACTTCTTCTCCCGTGTATGTATGTAGTCGTCTCTTTTTTCTATTATTTGATTCAGCTCCTCCTACTTTTCTCAGGAGCCTCCAACTCCTCCTCCTCTTCTTTTGTCATTTCCAAATTGACTTTCTCTTATTCGGAACAACTGTTCTCTAGTCAGTCCCTTTCGTTTCATCCTTCTTTTTCTTCTTCTCCTATTTTCGATTCCAATTCTATTCCAAATTGTTTATGGGCCGTTTCTTCGTGTCATCGTTGCTTCCGTCACACTTTTGCGAGGAGGCGCTCCAACGATGTTTTATGAGATGCCCAATCATTTCGCTTCCGCCTACAACGCTCTCTTCCATTTGTACTTTCATTTTAATGCCTTCTTAACTGCCACCCATCGTTTTCTTAATTGATTCTGTTCCGTCTCATTTTTTTTTGTGGTTGCGGCTTCTGCTCCTTCAATATGACCAGATTGATTTGGCCCCCGGGGGTTGATCCCCAACGGAAAAAAAAGATGAATGGAGGTGATAAGGTGATGAGTATGACAGCTCGCCACTCGTCCACTCTCACTTCCGTCCTCGGGAGTTTGTATATCTCGTATACGAAAGTGGCAACTTTCACGAGCTCTTTTGGATTTAGTCAGGTGAAAACTCTGGCTAAATAGAATGAAATTGGTAGAGGCTCGAAACAGGTGAATCTGATTTTAATCATGTCATTCTGAAAACTTGCCACGTCATACAATGCAGGAAGAAGGGCGTTTTGAGGAACGGGAAATGAAGGACGAATGCTTCATAGAGAATACGAACGAAGCAAGTATAACATGTTACCATCATAATTCAGAATCTCGATTCAAATAATCTTTCATCTACATTTTCATCCGTTCTCCCTACATTCCTCTTCTCGACGTCAAGACAATTCATCCGATCAGACTTTTTCTTTTCTTATTCCATCTAAGGCTTAGATAAAGAAGATGAATATGATGAAGATGAAGAAGAGCATGTGAAAAATCCAGAGCGTGACTAATCCTTTAAGCACCTGTAGATCAGAAATCCAGGTGGTGTGATGTCACAGAAAGAAAATTAACAGTGATCCTAGGAAAACTCAAAATTTTTGAAGAATTCCTCAGAAATCATAGAGGTTCTAAGTCCGACTTCTTCCTATTTTATTCTACATTTCCAACTTCTCTCGGTAAGTACTTCCTGATGTTTGTAATGTGACGAGCAATTCGTTTACCACACACGGAAATTCCCATTCATATTTGTTTCTTACGAGACGTAAATTGAAATATAAAGTTCGTGGGAAACCTCCGGAAAAATAAACGAATAAAAAAACGCTTCGATCGAGTGACTGACGGAAATTGGATTAGTGTGCTTTTCCCCCCAAGGGATCAACTTGTTGATGATGTCGAGAAAGATGATGTCCGAGTCTAAACTATAAGAAAATAATGAGAAAAACTGTAACACCTATTGTGTGTCCGAAAAATTCGTAGGTATAATCTCGAATCCTATGGGTGGTCGAATGGAAAGAGATGGAATGAAGAAACCAAAAAAATCTTGGATGAATCTGATATCATGTTTTTGAGCTTCCGGTTTAATTCTCAAGGAGAAATGAGATGTGACTGATTATAGTACTCCTCATCGTCTCTTCATGATTTCCCAGTAACCTCTAGGCTTTTGCCATCTAGTTAGTCCCGAACTCACCTTTCCCGATCATAGTCACGAGTTACGACGTTTTTTTTTGTTGGTAGAAGAAGTAAACGCAAGGTGTCCACAGAAGCAGCTGGAAAAACAATCCATCTGAGCAGATTTTGTATGTGTGTATTTTCAAATAACGCGCGAGAAGCTCTCTCGTCTTGGCTGCTACGACAGGATCATCCTTCCTCTTCTTTTTTCTGATAACATTCTCTGAGTGTCGTGATAACATTTTCGGCGAATTCTAATAAGCCGTTGTGGCTAGAATATGAGAGTGTTGTTCCCTTTATCTACATTCATGATTTGGGGGCTATGAAAGCAGGAACAAAATAGAAAAAGAGGAAAACGAGGAAGATCATTTTTCACTTCTACCCTCATATTCATTCACCGATACTTTTTTTCGGCGTCTCTTTCGAACCAAAAACTCGTGAATGGTGGCGGTCCGTTTCTCACTCCGGAATCATTTTGCATCACAGACAGAAAAAAAGAGAAGAAAAAGTAGAAAGAATAGAGGGAAGGAGGTCCCACCCCGTCTTCTCTTCTTGGCGGCCCTTCTCTTCCATAACAACTCTATTTTGCCAGTAACGGAGGCGAAGACGTCAGGCCTTCTCTTTCTCTTCTATTTGCCTGACTTGCTCGAGCAGAACCAGGAGTAGAAGCATCAGAGTCATAGGCGGAGCTTCTTCTTTCTATTTCTCTTATCGTCTCTCCTCTGTCGCTGACACTGCCCATTCTCTCTAGTGTCACACTGGAAAGTGACTGACTACGTCCAGCGGGGGCAAAAGAGGCCTCCGGGCTGTCGCATTCTCTCCCTTCCCGTAGCTCATGCTCTGTGCTCCGTTGCTCAAACCCTCTCTCGTCTCCTCCTCCAGAGGCTCTACGAGCACTGCCACTGCTCCGTAGCGGCACTCCGCCCCCAATTTTCCATTCCATTGCGCGCTTTACATCGTTTTCCATTTACTTCACACGGAAAAAGAGTCCCTCAACACCACCATTACCACATTTTCTATTGTGAGATCTTTCGAGGTGTAGGTAAATATGTATTTACATAATAAATGATCACAGTTTTCTGCTCAAATTGACTTATTTGTGTCTGACTTTCCACACTCTCGTGCAAAATACACGAGGCCAGTTTTATGTCCGCCCGTAAACCACTACTTTCCCTTTTCAAAATCTTGCTCCGTTAGACAGTAAACATACTTTATTATTCTTTTTATTATTTTTTCGGTTTCCGTCACCTATGGAAACCACGAATCTACTAAGGTACGGAGGTAGGCTAAATAAAAAATGCGTTTCATGGTCACATGCCCCGCATTTTTCATCTGTTTTTCTGTGCAATGACGGAGAGAAAAAGCGATGAAGAGAATCGCAGCATAACACACCGTTGGTCGACGTCGCTGCCTTTTTTGAATGAATTCGTCATAAGGTGGCGGCCCGCTTTTGAAGTTTTTATGGATTCTACATGAAATTAATAGGAAAACAGTTTGTCACTTTTTGATGGGTTTGAGCATTTGATTTTCACAGTCCTATGACTTTAAAAACATACATTTCTTTCGAAATTAGATGTAAATATTCATGATCGTTTTGGAAATTGGCATTCGATCTTTTATTGCACTCTAATTTTCTATAGATAACATTTGTTTCTCTCCAAAAATGTCATATTCTGATACAGTAAACCTTAACCAGGGGAATACTATTGCGTCGTTTCTTGAAACTTCGCCCTATTTTTACGTCCCGGAAAAGAAACGTTCGCAGTTTATTATCAAACCGTAATGCCGTCGGAAATAATTGCCACATCACGGACAAACTGATAATAATTAACAAGATTGCCCTCATTACTACCAACCTTATCAATCTCTTTCTTATAAACGAAGCGCACCTCACTCTATATCGTTTTCGATCGGAAAGCGACAAGAAAATAATAATGCATTTTTCCATTTTCCGGCATGATGATGATGATTGAGCAGAGCGAGTGAGTCGGGTAGGGCAGAAGCCTAGTAGGTCATAAGACCTTTCTCTTTTCCCCCGACCATTTCAGTGGCTCATTCTGTGAGTTCAAGTGTGCCATGGGTCCATTAACCCCGGGACTCCTCCCTTCTTCTTCTATTCCTCTTGTGGAAAACTGAAGAATATGGGCCATTTTCTCAGCTCTCAGTTTCTAACCCCTTCTTCTCGCCCTCTTCGATCAAATTTCGTCTTGTTTACACCCGCTCCTCCCCCGCCACGTTGTGTTGTCCTCCTGGGGCCACACACACACATTTCCAAACATTTTCGGACTTCAAGAGCGATTCCTTTGAGTTTATCTGTGCATGTGTCACTGGTTTTTGTTTTAGTTTTTCCATCTTTCGCATAAAAAACGACTTGGACAAGACCAAAAAGATGTAGTTTGAAGTTGATCATTGTGTGAGATTGTGGGAAGAGCAAAAAACGCCCAATGGCTTTTATGCTATCGTTTGAGTGCTATTTTTATCTCTAGTCCGAAAAGAAACTTCTAAAAACTTGGTTTTTCAAAGCTTCTACTCAAGATTAGCTTCATTTTTTTCTACCGTCAACTGTGACAGTGATTTTTTGGGGTTCCGAAAACTGAATACGGTTTAGTCTTTCGCAAAAAAGTCTAGAATCATTTCTAGATTTCCAATATATTTTTCCGTTTCTCTTCTCTTTTCACATTTTTTGAGTTTGTCTTCTTATCACACCTTTTCCTCACCAACACTTTATGTGTCGTTTCTGCCAACGTGGCCGTAGTCCGGTCTCGTTGTCTTCCGTAGTTTTGCATGCGTCATCGAGCAGTGCCAGAAACTGAGAGAGATAGATTGATGCAAAGACACGGCGCCGAAAGTGGCGCTTATTAGCAATTCTGGTGTATGTATGTATGTATTTCTGTGTGTATGTGAATGTGTAGTACTCTCCGTAGTGCCAAAGTGTCGTCGTCGTGCTCATCTGAATATCCATTTCACAGTAGCCATCCGTAGTTTCAACACTTTTCGGGATGTTCATTTTTGAAATGAAAATATTCGAGTATACATTTCAAGTCTCTTATATCGAATTCGATACGATATTCCTTGTACTTCGAAGACTCTAGTCCAAAACTTGCTAAATAATAGTACCATGATGACACCTAATTATGGAAAAGTGACAATAGAAGTCATTTCGTTTCATAGTACTGACAGAGTTTATTTGCTTTTTGAGCAGGCGTCATTGAGTCCTGATAAGGAAAAAGATGAAGTCAACCCACTTTTCGACCTGTTGAGCAGGTCTGAACAGGGCTTAACTTTTTTGAAAAAGTTAGAATTTATGAGAAAATGACAGTAGGTCAGAGGTAGGGATCTTTTCGCAAAGAATTATTCGAGTTGAACTAACTTCGCCAAAATACAGCCGAATATGAGAAAAGAAACAATGGTTACTGTAGATTCGAAGATGCTTGCATGTTCTTTGTGAAACTGAGAATGTAGTTTTTATAAGGATTAGAACTAGAGACTAATGCAGTATGCTAGCATTGTTTTGAGACTTTTATGATCTAGATAAGGTGGTTTGCGTTTCGAAATACAGTCTTCCGGTTCAAGTTTTCATATCCACTTCCGACTGCGTCTCGTCTTCTCGAATGATTTCTCTCATGCACTCATCTGTCACTCACAACACTCGCTCACGCAGCACGCATACGCCATCATCGATTTGTAGGCTTTCATGAGCGGAGAGACGGATGACAGTCAGACGGCAGCGAGCGGGCGCGTCTGACGGCGCCGTTTAGTGCATATAACATGCTCCTCATCATATTCCTCCTCTCCATATCAATTCAGGGCGCCTCCTTTTCCTTCCCCATTTTCGCGCTCCTCGTTATTTTTTATTATTCATTCATTTCCCCCCCCCCCCCCCCTCTCGCAGTCTCTTTTTTTCTCATCTCTTCTTTCTAACCCTATCTTCATTCTCTCAATGTAATCATCTTCTTATCATTCATCTTCTAAAATAATGCCGTTCCTCTACAGACAAATAATAGATTTTCGCTTTTTGCAGCCATAAACCTAGAAGACGAATAAGCACAAACCATGGGAATCAAGGGTTCCAAGCCGAAACTCTCCAAAGAAGATTTGGAGTTTTTGAAGAAGAACACGAATTTCACCGAGGAACAGATCAAAGAATGGTATAAAGGATTTGTGGTAAGTAACTTTCGAAATTTCAAGTGAGCAGTCTCAAAAAAGTGTGTGTTGCTTTCAGCAAGACTGTCCTAAAGGACATCTCACCAAGGAACAGTTCATAAAAGTGTACAAAGACTTCTTCCCGTCAGGCTCAGCAGAAGGGTTCTGTGAGCACGTATTCCGGACATTCGATACAGACAATTCGGGTTTTATTGACTTCAAAGAGTTCTTATTGGCAATTAATGTGACGAGTTCTGGAACGCCCGAGCAAAAACTGGAATGGGCGTTCCGTATGTACGACATCGATGGAAACGGTACAATAGATGAGAAGGAGATGATCAAGATTATCGAGGTGAGTATTTTTTCTAGATGTCTCAAAGAAATAAAAAACATGTTTGGAAACTCTAAAAATGAATGATTTCTAGGCCATCTACGAAATGCTCGGCCCAGAAGTGACCAAATCCGCCGATGACTCTCCAAGAAAGAGGGCTAAGATGATCTTCGAGAAAATGGATGTTAACAATGATAAGGAATTGACACTGAAAGAATTCGTTGACGGCTGTCTTGCTGATAAGGAACTTTTCCAAATTTTGACCAACGAAGTCAAGAAGTAAACGAACTTTCCTCTCATCCACAAGCAATTCGCCCTCAATTCTCTCAATTTATTTCTCTCACAATTCGCTGTGATTTCTTCCTGAAGTTCGTCCTTCCCTCTCCCCAGTCTCTCCGCGAAGCATTCCAGCCGTACTCCTTCACCCATAATCCCGGAAAGTTTATTTCTTCTCCTCTTCGTTGCCATTTTACTTTTTGCTCTCTACTTACCAGCCTGTAGTAGTGTTTATTTTATCTCGACCGCTTCTTCTCTTCTTTCTCATCTCCTTGTTCTTCCCTTGCTTATTCTTAACCAACAGACATACTCTCAAAAAAATAATCACTAATCCATTACTAGACGACGGATTAGAGTCTCCTCTTCGCCTTTCAAATCCTTCAACCCCCTCCATACTATTCCTTTTTTTCCAAACAATCCTTTCATTATTCTTTCATCGATCGATAAGTGTGTACCTAGGTACCGTAACCCAAGTAGCTTTTGCCTCTCACTCTCACTCTTCACTCCACTTTCCTTAAAACAGCTCGGTTTCAATTCAAGCTCTTGCACTTTTTCTCCGTTTTTTCCTCTCATACTACACCCAATTTTATTAATATTCTAAATATTAAAAATAAATAAAATAATATAAGTTGTATGCGGTAAATTATTTTTTTGTCTTTTTTTGATTTATTTTCTTGTCCTTTTCTTCCCCCACCTTGTCTCACCTCTTTTCTCTTGCGCCCTTCACAACTTTTTTGACTTCATTTGTCCTTCTTCTCAGTTTTCACTCATATATAATTTCATATAAAATCTGTGTAAATTCTAAAATTTCGAATTTCAATCACACGACATACACACACAAGTTCTCACAGAACCCAAAAAATCTGTAGAAGGAAAAGAAGACGAGCCGTGGTAACCTATTTGCCGAGTCTCAAATGGCCACATAGGTAATTCAATCCAATTTTCCCTGGGAAGCATACTCGCTTCACGTCGTGTCGTCCGCGTGTGCTCATCATCGTCCTTCAAATCCGATTACGTGGTGGCGACAACGAGAAGAAGAATAAGGAGAAGGAAAGGAAGAGGAGAAGCAGCAGCTTCACATGATGATGAGATCGTTTTGTATTTCGAAACATGCATACAACATACAACACTGGAGGACCGATCTATCCCGGGGTTGACTTCTTCCATTTTCAATACTAAACAAGTGCCAACATCATAAATACCGAATGCGAAGTGAAGAGTGTCTGTACTCTCTGGAAATTCAGACTCTTTCTTCATGCTGCCCTCCTTCTCGCCCTTGTGGGGTCGTTCATGTTTCATTTATCAGCCAGTTTCCTGGTGCTCACTTTTCCACTTTGCTTCTGCTCAAGACCTACACCATCACATGTTTTGAAGACGGGAATAGGAATTTTCAAGGTGAAAGAGAGAGTTTTGAAATGAACGAAAGAAGCGGGAGGATGGTGGTGACACGATGAAAATGTTAAAGTGATAAGGGGAACCACGAGGCATAATGTTTGTGATTATTAGATTAGGAACACAATAATAACAGACGGAACTTTGAAGAAAGTGTTGTGTTTGCTACTTCGGGAAACGGAACTCCAGGTTCACTTTTGAGATGGATTCACCACTGACACTGAGAAATCGGGACCAATTGATACGTTTCCGACAAGCTACCCAGGATAAAAGAACTATTTGACTAGACTCTGTTTTTTTATTCTCTTCCAACTTGAGACTAAATGCATCCTTTTGCTCTTATAATGGGCCAATGCAGTCGTCACTTTTCTCCACGATTCATTAGAATTTCAGAACGAAGAAAAACCAAATGAATGTGAGATTCTTCATCATCCTTCTCAGAGCCCTTTCTCCGGAAGCTTTATGTCTACAGTAGTCCACAGTCATTACGACAATGCCATTCTACATCGTCATCATCAACATCTTGCTCCAGATGTGACTACATCATTGGTTCCACTTGCCGACAAAGCGACGTGCCTCATAAATCATTGTGTTCGTTCCTCAGATAATTGCCCATTTTTATGGTGGCTCTCTTCCCAAAACGTAACGTTTTTTGTTCTTCTCGAAATGGTGGCATGACGGGAACCCTCATCCGAAATGATGCATTAATCTCGTCACCATCATCATTTCTACTTCTAGAGAAAGGCCGCACCATTAAACGCCTCTTTTTTCGGGAGTCCTTCTTCTGCTTTTCTTTTTTTCGGTCGTCTTTTTCCGGTTCGCCATCTCTATCCGTCTCGCCGTATTTCTCGAGGGACCCATCAAAAATGGTTTCTTTTTTGAGCAAAAAAAAGAAGAAGAAAGCAAAAAAGTGAAAGAGGATAAGAGCTCGAGAAGAGATGTAGAAGCACAATCTGGGATAACCGAAGATGAGATGTGGAAGTATGAGAAAAGAAACAGAGAAGGAAGAAGCGGGGGGAAAATGAATGTGGGTGGAAAATGTATTCTCAAATATTGAACACACACAGCAGCAGCAACAACCAGTCCGTTGGGGGTAAAGATGGTAAACATTTAGGAACAGAAAACATTTTCTGGAAAATCGGTATGAAATCCAGATGAGAGCTATGGGGGGTTTAGCCTTTGGTAATCAGATGAATAGAGGTACTGCTTCAAGTAACATACACATTAGCACTGTTGCTATGTTTGTTTTCGTGACGAATTCGTTGAAGTTGTTGACGTTAGAAACAGGACCTATTCTCTTTTTTTAGTCACACCTAGCCACATTGTTTATTACTACCCCCGTACACACACCTTTTCACTCTTCTATTTTACTCTTTTCCTTGTTGAGTAACAAGTCTTTTGTCCGCTTCAACGCGTCCCAAATCAAATTTTTCGGCCGACCGACGAGCTTCTGTTGCGACGACAGAAGAAGTCGGGCGGCCGGCATGGGGACCACGGGCCATTCAAGTATATTTCCGTAGAAGGGATCACAAACCTGCTTTTCGGCTGCTCTCAGTCTTCGGTGGCTCTTCGCATCGCTTCATCCTAATCCAATCTCGACGCGGATCTGTCAAGGATTCTCTCTTTTCGTGGCCACTTGACATGAAAGGTACATGATGTGAATGACAACAGCAATCATAAGAGACAAGATGAGAAAATTCGAGGGATTTTTTTTATTGCGAATCCAAGAGCATCATATAAAAATGTTTTTTTGAAAGTTTTTGTTAATCAACTTTCTGTATTTCAGGAATCTAATTTAAGATTAATGGAGGCACTTTTCTGAGAACACTGGATTACTCACTTCGAAAGTTCTGGGAACGAACTATACCTTCTCGTTTATTTGACAATAATTATGAGATTCTGAAATGATGGGAATTTGCAAAAAAATTAACAGAAAAACACAGGAAAAAAGACAAGCCAAACGGGAAGAATTAGAGAGAAGTGTTGTAAAATTAATGATAAATAAAAGGTTTTAAAAATACACTCAATGGAATCAATAATCATTTCTTTGGAGCTCGGGGTTTCATGTCATCGACGCACTTGTGAATTACAATCTTCGATCCTGGTTGCGTGTTTCCTTCATGCCCCTGAAATCAACAGGTTTAGTTTTAATAAAAATTAACTTTCAAGAAAAAAGAAAAAAACTATTTACCCGACTCCAATCATATCCCAATGCATAAACAAGGAACGCTCCCGAACTGTGCACGTCACAGCAGGTCAGTGGCATTGGGTGCGAGTCTGACGTCTTCAGCTTTGTTCGAGCGTCTTTGTCCCACATTGAATATCGACCATCAGAACCGATTGTGACCAGGGTTCCATGTTGTGGGTGGAAACATATATCGTTCACCGCATAGATCTCTTGGTATCCATTGACTAACTCAGCAGATCTGTGACATTTGAACGTGAAGTTGTCTTTTGGATTAGAAGCTTCCACATATTGTACGGCGACACGACCTTCGATTGATCCCAATGCGAATCCAGCTGGGTTTTGGTTAGATTTATCTCTGAAGATGGAGATGCATCTGATTTGGAACTTTAGTTGACTTTCGATATCCTTCACTTCTGTTGGTCCGTTCTCGAGATTGTACACTTTGATGTGCTTGTTAGCTAGGGCAACAACAGCCATTGGATACAAAACATCAGCCGCGTATACTCGTTCTGGCAATGTAATCGAAGCCATTTGTGTTTGATTTGGGAGATTCTTCATATCCCAAAACCGAAGAGTCTTGTCGAATGATCCGGTCATCAAGCATTGGTAATTGTTTCCATTAATCCAGTGACACGTCTTCACTGGTCCGTCATGAGTTCCAACCACTGCAACTTGGTTTGAAGCGAGATCCCACAGACGTGCTTCTTTATCAGCACATGCGATGAAAATTTTGGAACTATCCTCCGTCCAGCAAATATCAAGGATTGGAGCTGGAATGTTCTGTTGTGCTTTTCCTTCGAACGTATTAGCATCGTTCAGCATCCATACTCGAAGAGTCTGAAAGAATAATATTATTGATTTCTAATAATTGAGATTTGAAAGTGAATTGTAGCAAAACTCACACCATCCCATGCTCCGCACGCAAGCATTGGCTTGTCTTGTGGTTGAGGACTGAACTTGATGACTTGAATAGTATCTTCTGGAGCACCTTCAACCTGAACAAAATTGAATTCAGTGTAAATCTAATAGTTAGACTACAAACTAAAAAATCCTGATCTTGTGTGTTGCTTGCGGGTGCAGTTGTCGCCGAAGCCATACTTGTTCCGCCGAACAGCGACTTATTTCCAAAACTCGATGACCCGAACATCCTGAAAAACAAAAATTACCTAAGGTTCACATGAGTCTGCAAATAACGGTACGTCGATCAATACGATAAGTTGAATTAACTAGAAAGACAAGATTATACATTCATAACATCAGTATGTATCAAAATGTGAAAAATAACGAGCGGAGAACAAATTATAATATGACAAGATTACAGGGATGTGATGAGATAAAAATGTGCTAATAAATAGAGGTATACTCAGTTTTTAAGAATGAGAATAACAAAAATAAATGACCGCGACGATCGCGGCTCCGATAGCGATCGGAGTTTTCCAGCCAAGCGATTTCAGATCAGGCAGCCAACTCCAGAATTTACGATTGTTCTCTGTTTCACGGCTTTTTTTGAGCATTCGCTCAACTTCGGCGCGTCTGAAACAAACGAGTTTCTTCACTCAAACGGAGAGTTCTTCGTTATACTTTGCCGGACTCCAAAAACAGTACTATTCAGAATAACTCTTGGGAAACAACTTTCTAAATTGATAAACGAACCTTGCTTTATTCACCATTGTACAAGTTATCGATATTTAACTCGACGAATCTGAGAAAGCTTTTAAAAATTGACAAAAATGTAGAAAAGCAACAGAAATCTCAGCGTTCCCTGCGAAAATTGGAATATTGCGGCGGAGCGCGATTGCATTTTTATCGAAAAATTAAAATTTGTCCAGAACTGTCATTTTTTGTGAACAATGAATTCATGAAGAAAGAATGAAAGAACAAATTTCAAAAAAAAAAATGTTGCACACATCAAAATGATTGTTTTCAGTATATAATTGCAATTAATCAAACAATTCGCAAATGGGTTTCGTTATACAATAGACGGAACTAAATATAACTGGTTGGAAAGCTTGATTATCGACAAATGACATGAGGAACATATTGGGAAAGTAACAATTTATCAGATGAAAAAAGTGCAAATGAAGAAATAGGAATTCTTTTGAACAAAGAGCAGATTCTACAGAATGAACATGGAATGGATATCGGGAAAGAAGGGGTTACAATAGAAGAGTATTTGATACTTAGATTGTCGGAAAAGGGATTAGGAGTTGTAAATGAAATAGTAGGAGAGGGGACTTGAGAAAAACTTGGGGCAGAAATGAAGCAAGCACATGGAGCTTCAATTTGAATTTGGTGGAAGTTGGTGTTATAAAATGAAAGTATAGGAATTCTTTTGAACAGAGAGACAATTCTACATGGAGTGGATATTGGGGAAGAAGAGGTTATCTAGAAATTGGAGGTATTCATTGACGAAATAAAAAAGAGAGTATTTGATATTGAGAGCATCGTAAAGGGGATCAGGAGTTAAAGATAAAATAGTAGGAGAGGGAAATTAATGAAAAATTGGGGCAGGTATGAAGCAAGCACACGGAGCTTCAATTTGTATTCGGTGGAAGTTGAATTTCGGTGGAAGTTAATGACAATGTGGAATCTCTGAAATTCAATTTGTCAAAAACAAAGATACTTTGCTCTTTAACTCACCTCTTGGCAGTTTTCATGATTTTTTTAATAAAACGATCACGCTCTTTCTTGTCCACAATCCATTGTTTCGGTATAATGTACTTTTTGATCCTTTTCTTGCTTCTATCGTGCTCAGGAACACTCATCGCATGCTTCTGAATAGCACCATCGAACCGTTCAAGAGTTGGCTCGAGTTCACGCAAATGAGTCAAAAGGCAATAGTAGATGTCTTTCATAGTATCAGGCGGTATTTTGAGATGATTGTTTTGATCTCGCATTTTCACGAAAATCGCTTCCGGTGAGTAGCATCCTTTCACCTTAAGTTCAATCATTCTCATCACAATGTCGACAAGAATGAAAGATGCAGAACGCATTTGTCCCAAGTCGCATTGAATGATTGGAGCATGAGATGTTGGTGAGTGTAGTTGTCTGTGAAGGAGAGAGGAGAACGCCTTTTGCAATTTTTCCATTCTTCCCTCGTTTTGCGATGCGGTGAGGTCTGAAAATTTTTGTTGTGATGCTAGCAGATCTTTCACTTCTTCTCAGTTGCTTGGGATTTCTCTTTTGCTATTTGAATATAGGTGGCTCAGTTGCTAGTAACCTGTTGTCGCGGCGACTATTCCATTGGTATCGCCGCAACTTCAACTGTCTCAACATATTGTTCGCTTGTGTGTATAAAAGTGTTAAAGTACTTGACGTACTCCCTGACTATTTTATGCATTCATTTATTCCATCAAATCCAAGCTTACTTCACTCCTTTTACTCCTCTCGGACTACAAACTCGTGAAGTAATGCAAGCGCGCCCCAACGAACGTTCGACTCGCCGCCAAATACAAACAATCACCGCGAATCCCCCTTTCTCTGTCTCTCGCCCCTTTCCCCAGTATTTCTCTATTGTTTCTAGAACTTTTCCTTGTAGCTCCGCCCCTTTATCATTGTTCCCCCTTTATCATCAGTTCTAGGTAGAATTCCACCTTTTCACCGTTCCCTTTCTCTCAACGGTTCCCCAAGCCTTTTATTCTTTAATTGTTATCGCCCCAAGCTTTAACTCTTACTGAACCACCCCCACTACTTATTCTATTATTATTCTGGCTTACACTTTTGCCATCAATAAAGCCAAGAAGAATACGACGTCTTATCAAACATATCCACACAATCACTCAAGCATCAAATATTAGCCGGCGCTGTAATCGAGGCACCAGCTCCAAACCGCGCCGCGACATGGTGTATCGACCGGGTCATCGGAAGGAAAGAAGGATCGTAGCTAAATCTGGAAATTTCTTCAAGGATGGAAACCCCTGGTGATCGATGCTCAACAAAGGATATCGGCGATAAACGAGTGGAATGGAAGGTTAGTTGGTAGGCTGAGGCCAGGTGCGCTGTTCTCGGAAGTACTTGAAGTACGGAAAAGAGCAGAGAGCCTGGAAGCGGTTCTATCGGCAGGAACAACTTGGATTCCCAAGCAAAAAGTCGAGAATAGGAACAATCTGGTCATGCAAGGCCAATTTCTCCAAGATTTCACCAAAGCGAGCTGTTCAACTCGGATTTATCATCGATGATGCAATTATCGATTTTTCGGCGGCGCCGCAGCGATGTCGTCGAATGGAGTCAAAAACAGTTTGCAAAGGACAAATTCAATTCCCCAAGCTTTTCAATTGCCGAAAATGATGTCGGAAGACGTCAAGAAACCAGAAGAACCCGTCGGAAGCCAAGAAATGATGCAAATTTTGCGGAAAACCGTGGCGACAGGCGGGAAACACGAAGAAGTCGGTTGAAGCAAGGGAAATGAGAGCAGAAATCCAAGACTTGAAGTCAAATGGCTCTGATTCTCTTCCCAAAGCTGATAATCGTTTCGAGTGCTCGATGACCGACAGAGATTTATCGCTGTTAGCACGAAAAAAGAATTCGAGAGATGCAGAAAAAAGGAGCGAAGGGATTCGCTGCAAAAATCGCGTCTCGGAAGCACCAAATTCTGGAATATTATCAGTGACAAGAAGCAGAAACCCAAGCAAAGTAGAAATTTAATCTCGAAATGCCTGGTTACTCTCATCCCAAGCTAAAATCAACTTCCGTCGGAAAGCAGAAATTCGGCAGAAGAGTCAAAAGAAGACAGAAATCGGGAGAATACAGCGTGATCGGAAAACTTGGAACGAACCAAGCCGTGGAAGTCGGACGTCATAATGGTTCGTGGATGCGAGGCCGTGGCAACCATTGTGCAAACGACAGGAGACATGAGTCATCCAGCTCAACTAGACCGAAGCGTTCGCCCAAGCTGATCAATTGTGGTCAATATACTGACGCGATGTCAGCGCGCATTAGGTCTACGTCTCAAGAAACGTGTTAGCTCGGAAGAAGTTAACAGTCTCGAGCGTAATATCATTGAAAACGAATGATAGTATCCGTGACAAGAGCGCCAACAAGTGACGTGAGGCAAGAAGACACGTGTCGCAAGAGTTTCAACATAACGAACCGAAGCAAATTTCGTCGTCTTCAAAATCACCTTCAAAACCCCTCAATTCATCCCAAGCTTCACCGAATAACTCCGCCAATCCCGTGATCAACTACAACATGCTTCACTATCATCCGTCCCAAGCTGAAGTTCGGTTGTGAAATTCTAGCTCCCAAAGCACTTGAAGTGTGGAGGTGCAAAGAATCGCTTCAGAACTAAAGCTGTCACAAAGATAGAAGATCAAGTCAACGAAAAAAATGGAGCAACACAGAAAACTGGTACAAAACAAGGAGCTGAAGGAGAAGTGAGGAGAAGAAGAGGAGATAACGAGGAGTCATAGTGGAGGGAGAGACAAGAACACAGAAGAGTCACTCATCCCAAAGCAATTCACACGTTGCGATTCCAATAGTGAATCATTGGACACTCGACGGATCGGATCATCACGCCTCAAGCCGCAGAACTTTCTTCAATCGGAGCTCTTCGACAGAAGAGCAATGAAACGAGATAACACCGGTCCCCTACGTAGTTTAGTATAATACTAGGTTTAGTGAGTAAATCAGGTAACACTGTCATTACTTGTAGTTACTCGCCGGAAGCTCTTATCGGAAGCAAGAAACCCATGGCCGGGTGGACAGCGGAAGAGACGGGTTGATGGCTATTTAGTTTCCCATTTAAGTACATAAGTTTAGGTATCTCTTAAGCTTTAGTTTAGGAAGCCCGTACAACTTTCTTTTCTTTGCGCTTTAAGTTTTGTCTAGTCTTAAGGTCAATTAAATGGTGCAGCTAGAGCTAAACCAAATAGGTTAACTAGTCTACGTCCCCCTTTAGAAGGGTGGAAAATATTTAGTTTGCGTAGCGTTTCCACGTCAGCTGTTGATATTACCCCAACCCCGCTACCAAACAATCACATCCCATCAATTAGGATCTAATCACAATTCGTTCAGGTACTTACAGAATTAGTTCCGAAATTGGTGAAATCTCGTGGCTGACCACCTTTGGTGTACGAGATCAGCGTGATGTGAGAGCAGTAAGGAAAACCCTTTTGGCGAATAACCCATCAGACCGACACTGCCCAAGCTCCAAGCTTCGCACAGAAGCAACCTAGTCTTCACTTAGGAGCACCCCAATTCTCGTAACGAGAAACCGTTTTATCCTACTTATGGAGTCAAACTCTTCTAACAATCGCCAGACAGCTACACGTCCTCTACACATAGCACTTCAAGAAGATTACTCTTCCGATTATCTTCGGAGATGCCAGGACATCAACCAACCCAAGCGACACTTGGAAAACTTATTTCTTCATGAGAGAATCAACTTCCAACAAAATCCCAAGCTGTCCCGGAAAACTCTATGCCAGCAGCTAACAATTATTAGCATAATAACAAAGCTAACAACGCAGTGATAAATCAAAGCGAATGCAACAAGAGAACCTGTGCTTGAAAACTTGAAGTTTCACCAAGTCTGGTAATCTTGCCAGCATAACGCTTCAATAATTGTCACACACGAAGGAGTCCCAGTCGCCCAACAAACCTGCCAGAAGAAGAGCAAGCAATCAGGAGATAGCAGGACGCTGAACACTTCTTCCGAGCCAGGCTTAGAAGAAAACCGCCCAAGCAGTCCCAAGTCATCAAAAACCTGTGACAACTTCTGACCCAAGCTACGACTGGAAAACTCGCTTCTAGTTCCCACACGGACATCAAAAAAGTCGCCTTTGTTATTTCAAAGCGTACTTTACTTTCCCAAGAGGGTCAATCGACCCATAACAAGCCAATAAATGGCTAATCACCTTCTTATTCCGTCATCAAGATTTAATTAGCAACGGCGACGATGGAACTCATCACAAAAAAAGAAGAACACATCTGGCATCATCCCAAGCAAAGCCCGAGTTCTGAAGATGATCAAGCTCAAGAACATCGCCAAAAGAAAATGCGATAAGAGAGCCCGTACTTGAGAACTTGAAGTTCCACCAAGTCTGGCAATCTTGTTAGCATAAAGTCGTAAGAGTCTTCAAACGTAAAGGATTCCTACCTGCTAGTCAAGAGCTCCAGGAAAACACAATCAACTTGGAGATCGCCGGATACGGAACACTTCTGCCAAAGCTAGGCTTAGAAAAGAACCTGCACTTGAAAACTTGACGCTTCACCAGGTCAGGCAATCTTGTTAAGCCCAAGCAACATACCATTCGTCTGGAAAGAAGATCCAGGATTCCATCAGATCTTAGCCGAAGGAAAAGAAACAAGTGGACCTGTCAAAAGGCCAGGAACGACAAAACTCCTCAATAACACCCTCGGGAATCACCATCAACTCTGGAATCACGCCGTGACAAAAAAGAACAGATATCGTTAGAAGTATGTTCAAACAACCCAAGCACGAAGACCCAGAAAGTACCAAAGAGGAAAGAAGCCAAGAGAGCGAGGATATCTCGAAGAAGTCAAGGCGAAAGAAAGGAGCGTCAAGACTCCCAAGCACCTTCAATCACAAGCTATGGAGATCCAAAGCTTAACCAGGATAGCAAGCTACCCCAAGCAAATCTTGGCAAAGGCTCTGGAAAGGAGGATCCACAACAGGAACCAAGAACTTCAAGATTCCCAAGCACCTCCAGACAGAAGCAAGATTACCTCTATCAAGCTTGCAGATGATGAAGACGGTTTTGGTACGTGTTCAGACGATTCTTTGAAGGAAGACGTGAATACAACGCCATCATTGCCTTCAACGATCAGTTATAACTCTTCATTAGAGCAACTCGATCAACTGTATTCACAAAGACGCAAACCTTGTCCAATCGGCAAAGAGCTTCCAGGATCACGGAGACCAGCACTCATCAATCATGGTAACAAGAACCAGCGAAGAGGAAGGTCTACAAGAGGAAAAATCCCCAAGCACAGCTTCTTATCATCCAGCTACAAGACACAAGCTTCTAACCCTCGTGGATAGTGGCGCTCAATCGTCCTAGATTTCAACCCAAGCGGCGGAGAAGTAACAACTTCAGATGATCGGAAGAAGGAAGCCGAAAACACCCAGACTTGAATGACAACTTCAAGCCACAACAAGAAGAACACCGCCTTCCGTGAGCCAGAAAATACTCTCGAGGACCAAAATGCTTATCCGCAGAAACAGATAAGATTGCGAGAGAGTCACGAATCTACAACATAAGGCTGGAGAGGACATTCAGTTGACGTTGAACCCAAGCAAGATTACTGGAATCAGATGACGCCGCGAAGTCTTAACTGCAGGAAAACACCGAAGATGAGTCCAGTCAGGAGACCAGGAAAATGGAACAAAGAGGATAGCCTGAAAAATCTCACCATCACAGGAGGAGTACGGACATCAATAAGGAAGTCTTCAGAAGCAACCCATCACGCTCCAACAGACAACATTAGCCCAGCACAGCTGCGAAAGGGAAGCTTCAACAAGCGACCGGTCTTCTTCGCTACCCGCCTTACCCAAGCCAGCTTAATTACTAAGGCACGGATCTCAACCAACTAGAAGATATCAGGAATCATTTTCTTTCGTTTTTCTACTCTTTTTGACGTTCAAATTGTTCTTCCGTAATCTCGTCGCAATACTCTCGTTTCCCACACCAAGACACCTGCTAAAAATGCTGATTTCAGCAAACTTGGCACACATCACCGCTACACCCAAGCAACAATGCAGGACGGAGCGAAAACGTTCAAGAGAAGAGCGACACAGACCCTCGAAAAGGCAAACGTCACTATCGAGGAAGCATACAAGTTGCTATCCATCAACGAAAGAGAGATTTCCGTCGACAACTTCACCAACAAGATCAAGGACTTGCTCATCGACAAGGAAAAACTGTATGAGCTCGAAGAAGAGATCCCAAGCATCGTCGAAGATGACGACGGGACGTCACCAGAAGAGAAACAACAGATTCTGAAATCACTGAAGGATCATGTGATCCCTTCTATCCGAAAGCTCGTGAAGGAGATTGAAGAGGCAATCGGACATCTTGAACGTAGAGTGAACTCCATGAGAACGAAAACCCACACTTGGAGTGAAGGGACTCGTGCTCCAGGAGAACAGTCTACAATTAACAACAAAGATGCCCCAAGCTCCAACAATCAACAACAACGCTCTAGAAGCATGCCACCAAGAGTATCTCCAACTCATCGTCAGGAGAGAAATACCGAAGCTTCGGAAAGAGTCCAACAAGGAACTGAAAGCCCAGGAGTGACTTACCCAAGCAACGGGAACAAGCGGCTCGAAGACAAGATGGACACCCTGTTGTCGTTCCTAATGTCGTCGCGTGGAAATGTTTGCAACATCAGAAGCGCGCCGACTTTGAATGACTCAGGTGAATCGAATAACGAAGGGAATGACGGGACGTATCGCCCATCATATCATGACCCAAGCGGAGGATACAACCAAGATTCCAACGCAGGAGAAGCTAATCCAAGCGAATCCACGAGCCAAGAGTTGTCACAGACGGAGATGATGTTCAGAGTTCAAATCCAGCAAATGAAAGCATCACTCGTCATGTCGGCAATGACCGCTATCAAACCGTTCACAGGAGAGCAATGTGATTACTCATCGTTCATGGCTCTCTTCGACAGCTTAGTTCACAATAACATATACATAGATGTCAAGATGAAGCAGACGATCCTGTGCGCACTCCTTCCCCAAGATCTGGCAAGAGAGCATCAACCCACAGAAGTGTCAGCAGATAGTTACAACATGATACGCAGAAACCTCGAACGTCAATTCAACAAGAAGAAACTCCAATCGGCGCTCCTGATGAACCAGATTCAAGCGATCATGTTCCCAGAGGATGATATTGACAAGCTTCGCAGCGCGCTCAATACATTCTCAACGCTATCCTACAAGCTCCAAGCACTCGGAGTCGATCCAAACAATGAGTTCTACATCAGAATGATGGTCGAGAAGCTCCCAAAAAGGGTTGGGTACAAAGCTTACAAGAAGATGCTAACGGGAAACCCGACGCTAGAAGAAGTTCTGGACAAAATCCACGAATCTATTGCAGTTGATCAAGGATTCCAGAAGGCCAAACCACAACCGGCTCTAGGGCATAAGGAGGATTACTCCAATCATGTAGCAATCAACACCGTCAACAGTAGCTCACCTCAAGGCAAACGCAACAGGACCAGCACCCAGAGACAATCCCAAGCTAGCAATAGCGAAAGGAAAACGAAGAAGAGCGTCCCGCCAGCCAAAGCAGTACCATGCAGTTATTGTGGAAGCAATAAACACTGTGCGGTTAAATGCAACTTGCAATACAAGCTAAAACTGAAGGCTGTGAATAAGAAGGGATTGTGCTACAATTGCCTCGCGGAAGACCACTCAGTGCCCGACTGCGATTCTGTGCACAACTGCAACTACTGTAATCGTCGTCACTTCTCAGGACATTGCTCAGTGATCAAGAATAAGAACAACGGACCAAGAAACTCCGGAAATCGCGGACTCGACTTGTCTCAAGACGAAGGATCGGAAAAGCAGTTGTTTCATGAGCCAGGGGCTCAAACCCCCGAACATTAACTTCTTGGATCAAGAAGAACCATACCAATCATCAACAGCTCAAATCAAACCCCAAGCACTTCCATCCTTCACCAATATTCACGTCACAAGTAGCACCTACGATGTTCAGGAAAGAGAAAACTATGACACATACTCAAACGTATCCTTGAAGGAAAACAGGAGTTCTGTGTTGCAGTGGTCTCGGACCGTCATCGTTGGTACCTTCAATTACATTGAAGAGATAACAAATGATGCAGAGAATCCAACATGGCGACCATCACCGAAACTCCACATAACGCAAAACGGAAGGTCAAATGGTTCTGCATTCGTATCCCGATACGCACAAGATCAAAGGATCAAGTACTATCTGCCAATCGGAACCGTATTCCCAAGCTCCAATCAGTTCCACAGGAAAAGACGCGGAGCCGAAGAATACACGAAAGTTAAGGACAATCCGATAGTCAACGACCATCAGGACAACTGGACTTATCCCATCAATGTAAAAGACTCGTCAAGAAATCCAACAGGAAAACCCAAAGCCCCAAAGCCAAGGGAACAACTTCTCTGGTTCTACAAAACAATACAGTGGATCATCCAGTCAACGGACAAATTGATAAGGTACCTCCTGATAGTAATCGAAGCAAGTGACACTCTTGAAGAGCAAGTCCTTGTCAGAGAGCTTAACAGAAAGTACCACCAAGAAGACGCCGAAACACATCTCAAGGAGACACCTCCCAAGCGGCACTTCACAGCTTTTCACACAAGCAGATTGTGGGAAAATTTACCACAAATCTCAAGTCTCAAGGATACCTTCACGGCTCCACAGATGAGGAATCTCACTCTCATCTTTAGTACCAATACCCAAGCCAAACTTAGTATCCAGAGAACAAACCAAAAGCAGAAAAATCAACGAATCCAAAGTATCAACACAGATGATCATCAACAACAACTGATGAAGTACGACAAAAGGATTACGACAGATGACCCCACATGCAAAGTTCAAATCTTCACCTACCTAGCCCTAGTTACCTTTTTCAAGTTCAACGACCAGGATTATGTCAAGGAAAAAGATAAGCAACAACAATGGACCCAAAAGAAAGGAAAAATACCCCAGAGCGGTAACCAAAGCGATCGAACATCACCACTGAAGCTTACGCAAAGCACCAGCAGTGAAGACACACCACCAAGCCGACCGGATGATCACATTGATCACGGAGAACAGGAGAAGACGATCTCCAAGCTACTAGAGCGACCTGGCTGTGCCAGGGAGGACCTCTGGGATCAAAACTCAAGAAGCTGTTGCCTTCAACACAGCAGCTCCCAACCCACAACACCTTCATGTCAAACACATGGGTTGCTCGTACAATTCTACGTTGGCAATGCCAAATTGGAAAAGCCAGTCTGCCAGAATCTCATTCTGATAGACCAACCTGCCAAGCAGGAAAAGATGCTAATCCAATTTCAAGTCACCCCAACATTCATCAGTCAACAGGATGAACGAAGCCACCAGGACTCTTCAACATGTCCACGGAATATGTACGACTCGATCCCCCAACATCAATCTCCAAAAGCCTTCCCCAAGCAATGCCCAGAAGGACTGGTCAATTGTCATGTCACCGACTCAAGCTCATGTTACGACGGATCTGACATGTACAAAAGGCACATCTACCATTCTTCGTTACACGGCGAAGGTAGATCTCCCTCCCCCCGGAGTGTCGCGGCGCCAATTCCATTGGTATCGCCGCAACTTCCAACATCGTCTTCACTAAGCTCGCTTGAGTCTTACATTTATTATAGTACTTGAAGTACTCCCTAATATTTGTATTTCTCATTGGATTCACTTTATTTCATCGGACAGCAAAAAAGGAAAATACCACCCAAGCTCATGTTTCGACAGGATCTTCTGTTGGTACGGAGCAATCCGCCTTTCACCATTCCATTCAAAAGGCAGATCTCCCTTCCCCCGGAGTGTCGCGGCGACTATTCCATTGGTATCGCCGCAACTTCAACTGTCTCAACATATTGTTCGCTTGTGTGTATAAAAGTGTTAAAGTACTTGACGTACTCCCTGACTATTTTATGCATTCATTTATTCCATCAAATCCAAGCTTACTTCACTCCTTTTACTCCTCTCGGACTACAAACTCGTGAAGTAATGCAAGCGCGCCCCAACGAACGTTCGACTCGCCGCCAAATACAAACAATCACCGCGAATCCCCCTTTCTCTGTCTCTCGCCCCTTTCCCCAGTATTTCTCTATTGTTTCTAGAACTTTTCCTTGTAGCTCCGCCCCTTTATCATTGTTCCCCCTTTATCATCAGTTCTAGGTAGAATTCCACCTTTTCACCGTTCCCTTTCTCTCAACGGTTCCCCAAGCCTTTTATTCTTTAATTGTTATCGCCCCAAGCTTTAACTCTTACTGAACCACCCCCACTACTTATTCTATTATTATTCTGGCTTACACTTTTGCCATCAATAAAGCCAAGAAGAATACGACGTCTTATCAAACATATCCACACAATCACTCAAGCATCAAATATTAGCCGGCGCTGTAATCGAGGCACCAGCTCCAAACCGCGCCGCGACACCTGTATCATTTGCTATGAAACTCACAAGACTCACAAGTGTAATACTTCCAGAACTGCTTCATATCGGCCACTGGAAACTTTTTTTCGTGCGGCCATTTTGATAGTGTCAGGTGAGCGATATCATGTTTATGGCCTTGATCCCGTCCGGAAACAATCGACACTCTTAGAACTCGGTAAGAATGGGATGGATATGACTTCTTCTTGAGGCATTTGACCTCGTACCTTCCACATTGTAACTTATAATTTTCCTGCTTTGGGAAGTAAGTATACTCTTTCAAGTGGTGGATGGTAGGAGTTAGTTTCACGATAACTGGAACCTTTTGTTCCACAACCATTTGCCAAAAGTATGGCACTTGGCTTGGAATCGGGACTCCAGTCATGATGTATTTGCAGTTAACTTCTGGAACAGACAAGAATGACGCATCGAAGTATCCGTCAGGGTTCAAATCGGATTTTGTGATTTTTACACGACGTGAATCGTCTGAAATAAGGGGAAAATGTACCGTGAAAAACAATATCGGAAAGCATACATATTTTGACATTGGAGACTGCAGTGAGTTCGGTATTCCGTTCGGCTTCAGTGGTTCCGTGTCCCGCCGAAATTGCATTTTGTGTAGCATGAACATTAGTTTCCTAAAAAAACATACAGACGTGAGATACAGTAATTCCATCGCAACCCTACAGTAACCGAGGCTACCCCGGATCAGATTTGGCCGAATCGGAACCAAAGTTTGAGATCAGTTTTTGAGCTTTTTCGTACTTTTTTCTGAGACAACCCTATATGAAATTAATATCATTCGATAGAGAATTTTCTTCTCTACAATTTTTTTTGTGGTCACATTCAGATTTTCCAGAATCAGAGCCTCTGCAAGGTCACAAACTTCAATTCTGATTCGTCCGGTCCTGATACGGGACAGCCTCCAGTAACAGTCATCTCCAGGAATTTGAGAAAAACATCATCGATTATGGACTAACCTGAGAAACAAGTCCCCACAAACCGAATCGATCAAGAAGTATATTCTTTTCGAGTAAGTACTTGTACACTTCCTCTACACCAGAAATTTTAGAAAATGGCATTTGGGAGGGATAAATGGAGCGAAGCCGTCACTGTCTGAATAGTGACTGTCAGTGACGAATTGAGGCTGAAGGAAGAAGGTTCTCGAAATGAAAGGGGCGGAGCTTGAGAGAAGAACGGGGCGGCACCGAATAACATATTTTCGATCTGGTTAATTCAATTAGCGGAGTACGGTATACTTGAAAACAATCTAATTGTTTTCCGCGTAGATACAGTAACCCTACAGTAGAGTGAACTTTGATGTCAAAACAGTTTCAAGAGGAGGTTTTATTTCAAACAATCAGTGCAAGATCAATGTTGATTTGCCTCTTCTTTTATGCTGCTCTTTCAAATCGTCACCCCATGATGATCTATTTCTTCTGGAAGCAATCGTTTCCAATACCAGCCAACGTTTGATAGTTGGGATCATGTGTGGCAGCCATTCCAGGTCCGCCCGCTTTGGGTGCAGGTGGTGCTGCTCCTCCAGCAGCTGGTTTCGCACCGTCCTTCTTATCGAAACAGTCATTACCGATTCCAGCAAGAGTTTGGTAGTTTGGATCATGAGTTGCTGTAATTTGGGAGATTTTATAAGATATTCTCAAGGAATTATAGGCAAGTTGCTCAGCGCTCGGCAAAGAAACACCAAGTTGATGTTGCGGCAAATTGCCGCTAACAAACGGCAAGCTTGCCGGAAATTTCCTGGACACATGAAAACCTACCCGCCATTCCAGGTCCTCCAGCTTTCGGGGCTCCTGGTGCAGGAGCGGCGGCACCTCCAGCTGCTGGTGCAGCACCTCCTTTCTCCTGGAATACATTTCCATCTACACCAGCCAATGTTTGATAGTTAGGATCGTGTGTTCCAGCCACTGCATTCTTATCAGTTGGTGCTTTCGGACCGTTCGGATCTGATGGTTTTGCTTCGGATGGTTTCGCCTCTTCATCCTTCTTTTCACTCTTCTGCGAAGCACCACCACCAGACTTCTCCTCGTTTTTAGCTCCACCTCCACCACCACCACCTCCAGACGGTGCGGCCTTCTTCTTCTTTCCACCACATTGAGCGATAGCGTATCCGGTTACCATGATTGGTGCAAGCATACTGTAGCCGAGTTGAGCGAGTTGTAGAAGTGTGTCACTGTTCTCCGCCATGTTTCTTTCTAGGAGGTGATTGAATTGGAGAAGTTTTACTGTCAGGGAGTGGCTTACCGAATACACCAGATCGCAGAATAAATTCAGAATAAAATAATTATGAGGGTAATCTTATCTAGTTTTCAAATTAAGAAGTTCACGGTTCCGAAGTCTTCCTAGTCTGAATTTGAGGAATGTTTTCACGCAACTCACGCCTAATTTTAACTTTTTCGAAAGTTTTTTTTAGTTCTCGTCTTTGCTTGTTTTATCACAGTCCACAATTAATCTTTGCATCGGTTCCTTGCTCCATCACAGATTCAGATGACGGTCTCTTCAAAGGCACGTCAGGGTTTTCTAGATCACGGAAGGAAACATCCCGCGTTTAAACTTCAGGAATCACCAGTTTCCTTTTCTGAATGATCAAAACGTGTATATTGACATTCAAGTCAGCATCTCAAATTCGAGGAATCGTTTTTCTTTTTTTTGGTCAACGAATTCAAAAGAATAAAGAGAAAAATGAATCCGCAAAATGGATATGGAATTGTTTATTAGTTAAAAGGAGACAATTGAAATTTGAGGTGGAATTTCGAATGAATTTCAGATTTTGACTCATCGAAATTGGGCGACGATTTGTTTTGGGCAATTCTCGAATTGTTTTTCAAAAAGAACACTTCAAAAGTCCATTGTAATTCAATTATATCGACACGAGCCAGATCTCTTCACTAGTACTTTTTTGATATATACATTCACTAAACTTTCTTTTTTTTTACCTATGGGGAATTTTTTCAAAGTTATTTCGCAAGTTTTGAGTTTTTAGATTTTAAACTTTGGAAATTATAAAAATCATTGCAGATTACTGTACTTATTTTAATATCTCAAGTCTTTCGTCCAATCGAAAAGAATGTTTTCAAACATGTTGTCCCCTCGTCATATCTTTTGATCACGAACTCTTTTCTGCAACAAAATCATCTTCTCATTTTCACAAAACGACCGAACTCCTCCTCCCCTTTCGAAGAAAACAGCATAGGAGAAGAAGAGACGGAGAGAAAACAGGAAAAAGAGACAGGCGGTCTGTTGAGAGTGAAGTAATATTTCTGATATGATGAGAGCATCGCCCATGAGATATCATGATAAGAAGGGCGATGTGGATGTGGATGTGGATGATGATGATGATGATGATGATGATGATGATGATGAGCCACACATTGATTGATAAATATGAAGGATATGAGATCAAATTTCAAGGACGCCTGCCTTCAACTTTCTCTTTCTTTTCATTCGACTTCAAAACTCAACGTTTTTTTAATACCCAACTCTTAAAAACTCGTTTTATTTCATACTTTGAAAAACTTCGAAGGTCATATGGGGAATATTAGAAACAGCTTAGTTTAAAAAGTCAGAACGAGAGCATATGTAAGTCCTTTGTTTTGAAAATTGGGTTACTGTAGCTAATATGTAAGAAGTTGATGATTTAGGTCCGAGGGGACCACGCATGGTTTCCCTTTCTTAACCACTAGTTGATCCAGGGGCCAGAGGCTTCAGTACAATTCTCGATGGAGACAGACAAAAATGATAGCTTTTTTGAGATATCTTAAATCTAAAATACAATAATGTCTTCATCCAAAGGAAAACAATAAAAAAATTAATTAAAAGTTCAATGGTGGTTACGTCCTCCTTCTCTCCTCAAAATCCCATCCTTTTTTCTCAGTTCTTTGGGGGAAAGGAGTGGTCTGTCTTCGTCTTCTTTCTCGAAGACAATAAATGAAATTGAAATGAAATGGACCGAATTGAATGCAATTCTCACCCCCTTATTTCTCTTGTCTTTATTCTGATTTCGATTTGGCCTCCCGTTTTTGAACAAGGATGAAAGAAGAAGAAGGAGGAAGGAGCACCAAAATTAAATGGATTGAAAAGGGGAGAGGAGAATGAGTAGGCAAAGAAAAAGAAGAACAATTGACACAGAGGACAATGTTCTTTTTTTTTGGCAATTTGCATTTTATTTTTCGTTTCCGATAATTGTTTCACTTGAGACTTTTGCTTTTTATTAGTGGTTCTTTATGAATCAAACTCCCAAAGTAATATAAACGAGTAAGACAGAAACGGAAAAACTCAAATCCATTAAAGAAAACTCACTTTCTAAATAGTAAACGAATTTTCAAAGAATCAATTTGAGACCAGTACTGTAGGTGTGTGCGGTTGTCATGGTGACCTGGGAAACCGAAAATTCATTAGGAGAGAGTGGAAATAAAACTACTTTTTCTGGAAATTTAGTGGTAGGTAAATCTGTGTGGGATTGAACCTTTGGCCTGCCTGGCAGATCACCACACGCTATTCCGCGAGTTTCTGGTTTTATGTTAGTCAACTTTTGATCGGTAACTGGGAAACTGTCAGGTTCTGATCAACGGCTTTACATCTTCTCGTCAAACCTAGTAGTTGACAGCGACAACTTAACAGAGTCTCAAGAAACTGGTCTAGACTGTAATTGTAACTGTAGCAGAGGCACTCGCGTTCGGATCGTTTTCGAGAAAGTCCCTTTGCCTTTTGGAATAGCTTTCGTGAACAAGTTTCAACCAGAGGTATCTGTGAGAGAAAACTTTTTCGGGGTCCATCCTCCATTTAGTAAGACAACCATCTTCTTTGCTCATATGTTTTCCTGGCCCCAAACGTTTCTGAGAACTCTACAGTACCCCATTCCATCCGCCCATTCGTCAAAACTTCTTTTTGGCTGAAATGAAAAATAAACACTGCTTGGGGTTGGTGGGTATGAATGCAGTATAGGAGGAACCCAAATGCATCATCTTTCATATTCCAAATTCGTCTTCTTTTCCTTCTTTTACTTCTTCTACGTTTTATGTCCCAAATATATAGTTGAGAAATGGAACGAACGAAAAAGAAAAAGCACCAGAATGGACGACGACGACGACATCACGCCCCACAAAAACCGGGAGGACCGGGTTAACGGAAAAGAAGGAAGGGGGCGATGGGGCAGGAGGGCGGAAAAGAAAAGCAAATTCAGCAGATTTGAGCCTCATATGATAAATTACATCTAGAGTCGCATATTTGTGGTGGTCCCGTTTTGCGCTCTTCTGTTTCTTCTTCTTTTTACCAACACAGAGTTTTAACTTCTTTCTCACTTCGGACACCACTCCCTCTCTCTTCTTTTGTCTCTCTCTATCTATATTCAAAAAGATTCGTCTTCTCCCCGGGCCCCCGGTGGACCTTCTGACACCGAAGGCCCTTCGGAGCCACCCCATTCTTTATCACTTTTATATTTTTTCTATGCAACCAAGCAAACACAGATTCTTTTCCAAGCTCTTTAACTTTTCTGGCTCTCTGGGTTTCAAGAAGACAGGTTGGGTTACTGTAGACTAGGTGTGAGTATCTTTACCAAATGTTAATCAGTCTAAGGTTCTGAGTTCTGATAGGTATAGTCTGGAGAAGATTGGCTCAAGAAGCTCCATGAGAATATCATTTCCTGAAATACAGTAACCGAAAAAATCGTATTAGGAAATATCAAAGGAAACTGTTTCTGTTGAGAGCTTCTGGTCGAGACTTCATTTTAACCTCCGACCTGTTTTTCTGGGATCCTATTGTTAATGAGGGCTTAAAAAACTGCCAGTAGTGGAAAGTATTGTGAATCCCTTGCTGATATAAGCATTTATTCCTAATAAAGTCTCGGTCTAGTTTAAACACTGCCAATTTACTAGTAGTTGTATCGGATGATGTTCAAAGTTGAGAATTCAATTTTAATGTGGAATGTTTTATGAAGATTAAAACCACCACTGGTTGAAGACAATGAGGATCAACGACGTTTTCATAACAGACCAGCCCCGTGTCCAAACCCATCAGAGGTATCTACCATCAAGACTTCAAGGAATGATTTTTTAAGCCGGAAGTATACAGCCTTTCGTTGTTAGAAAATGTTTTTTGAGAGTTATTTAGACTCAGAAACGAGCACATCCATCACAAATTTACCAGCCGACGGTGGCGCTGATTTGTGCCTAACAGCAGAGGATATACAGGAGACAACTTTTTAACCTTCATCATCAATCACCGAGTTTGATTCAAGCAGGCCCCCAGAAACCTCACCTTACTTAGACCACCTTGTTCTAGCCCTTGGACTCTCCTTCAACTTCTATCCCCGTTCTTTTTTCTTCTCACTTTTCGTTCGCCACTTCTGTAAGTGTATATTTGGGTAGGTCGAAATTAAATTGTTTATAAAACGAATCTGCTCCCGGTCTCTCCTTCTCTCTGTTGCCGACAAAACAGATGCCTCCTTCGGGATTATTTTGATGATGTTGGCAAAAGAGTTACAAATTATTATTCGCCCCTCCACTCAAAATATTTACATTCTTCTATCTCGTAGAAAAAGGAGAAGAAAGAAATTCAAAAACTATTTCTCGAACTGTTCAATACCAAAAACGATAAAGATCTACTACATTTCGATGCCCTTCCAATAAGAAATGCCTGTCAAATGTTTCAATTTTAATTGCTTATCCGATTCTCCTCTCTTTTTCTTGAAAAGTGTCTCTCTCCATGAATCGTACGATATCTAGAAATCAAAAGGGATCCCTTCGAATTGATGAAAAGGTGACAGGAAATGAGGGAAAGAAGGTGGTGGTGATGATGACAGAGAGAAGTGGAAAACGGACTCAAATTGAGAGAAAAAAGATACTCCTTCCCCCAACCTCACATTTTGATTTATTACTTTCCCTCCGATTTCTCTTTTCTTTTTTTCATGTTTCTTTGATTAATTACTATTTTAATGAGAGAAGATGAATCCAGGTGTTTGTGGTTTGGGTGGTCTAGAATTAGGATGGATAACGATCTTTTGAGATTTCAGCAGTTGTAGAAGAATAGGGATACGGTATTTGTAGTTTTGTATAACAAGGTGGTTTCCCGAAACCTGATTTTCATTATTACAAAAAATGTTCTAATAGAACTGCATCTCTCAAATTGAAAACTGCAAACTGCGTTTAAGGAAAAAGGCCCTGCTTCTCAATATAAGCGTACCAGGGGGTGCTTTTGGTGGTCTTCCAGATTGGTCCTCAGGTTTGAATCCATCAATGGTATCTACCTCTACTCATTCTCTAAACTTATGTAATCGATTTTCAGTGGAGATCCATTTTAGGTCACCTTTTGAATTTTTTTGATCTTTTTCCCTATTCTTTGTAACTTGATACTTCAAATTTCGATTCGATTCCAAAATCACAGTCCGCCAGACTATGATGCTCTTTTCCGATTGATACATTTTCTAATTCCTCCTCCTCTTTTCTCTGAACAAGGCCAATCGTTTTGAGAGTGTGGAGCGAACAAGTAATTGTTGATTTGTGCGCAACCTCGAGATCGTCTTACCATCTCCCTCCTTCTAACTTTTGTTATATTTGCTCTCAGTTATAATCAACAAGCGAGAAGAACATCGTCAATAAATAGTGCACCAGGAGGAGGTAGTAACAAAAGAAGACCAGATTTATATCGATGGGACTCCCTTTTACTACTACTGTTCGCCTTTTATTAAAATAGGTTTTTATTAGAATATTAAATCAAGTCTGTAAACACTGCAACTGATACCGTCACGCTAAATTACAGACTTTTGTACCCCCTTAGAACTTTTGAAACTTCCATGCACTCTCTGCAATTTCAAGATCCAATAATCGTTAAACTTACCTTCCCTTTCTTATCACCATTATTTAGTCATACCTCCTCATTTTTCAGTGTTCAATTAGTTCATTTTTATTACCCCTTCCCTTTCGTTTTCCCCTTTGATATTACCGACGAACAGTAGTTTATTTTTTCCTAATATTAGATGGGTCACATTGGGACTGGTTTTTTTAAGACAGGAAATGAGTGGAACTGATTTGGGGACTTGAAATTTATGGGTTATATGTAAAATGAGGTATCGAATTTTTCTCGAATAAGATTAACTTTAAAGGTGCCTAGTCGGGAGAGCCCCCCCCCCCCCCCCCAGAACGATTGTTTCATTTTTAAAATATTTTTTCACGAGCTTGGTTACGATTTGACTGAAGCTCCAGTTTTTGGATAAAAGACCAATTTTTAATTTAGTCTTGAATCGCTGTTGAAAATTGATTTGGCTTTTTATTGTTACCTCATTTAGAATTAACATCCATTGATCATCCCTTTCACCTTTTCTGATCGTTAGGCCATACAAGCCATCATGGGCGTCATGGGAACGGCTTCTTACTAGGGCTCAGATTACATTTTTCGCTTGCTGTTTATGGACAAAGATTCTAGACTCTTTTTCTACGTTTCACATCCATGAATCCTTTTTTCTATCCGAAACCCCTAACCCTCCCCTCAACCGAAATCCTTCGAAACCGTTGTCTTTTGTGACACACTCTCCATTGTTACCCTTTTTTTCATTTGATGACCTTATCATCTATCTCCTAATTCTTGAACCTTCTTCCATTCTTTATTATCTCCTCTTCCTCCCTCATTCTTCGTTTTCATAATAATAAAACAATTAATGGGGTGATCGTTTTCCTTTCTTCTTTTTCTTCAAAACGGGTCAAAATGATTTCAAAGGATAATTATACAACTACTACTTCTACCCAAACAACAAGGAATTCAATAACTTTACCTTCTTTCTTACACCCTATGGTAATCCATTACATACGTATACCAGTTTGCTTTTGAAGTTTCTCTCCAAACGATTAAAGTGTCATACGGTAATCGTCCCCGTTAATTTTCGATGTCGTCCATCTTCAAGGAACCTCCTCCCTACTTCATCGTCATCCAAAAACCAAAAGACCCACACACACACATCTCAAAAATTTTGCCGCAAAACTTTCATTATTTTTGTCAAAGGAAGAAAGATGAGTGGTGTAATAAGTGAGAGGGTATTT